>JUFY01013947.1:28490-52140 GCA_001855655.1 Leptopilina clavipes
AAAAAAAAAAAAAAAAAAAACAGAAAGGAATCCCCAATTATTTGTTAAATCAGTACCTGCAAAATTGGGTTTAAGTCTTTGGTTCCGTCATGGAGATGCGTAATATTTATCTATTTGTCATCTCCTTTCACATATAATAAAAACTTTCTTTTTTTTTTCTTTCCTTACCGTCATTTTCAATAAATTAAACTTAAATCTATATTTGTTATGTATTCGATGCCAATGACTGTTGAATTTCCAAATTTGAAACACGTAACGTTTCATTCATCATTTCTTTGGTTTTCTCCATTAATGATTCAACGTCATCTTTACTTAAACCTTCAGTTGAGATTGGCGGCAGGGTCGTGATTATTATTCGTCCTGTTCGGAAGAAACAATGTTTCTCATTAAATATTCATCGTTTGAAAACAAAAAATTAATCTCTGAACAGAAGATAAAAAAAGAAAAAAATAATTTTGTACTTGGGTTTCTTTTAATGAATTTAAATGTTAATTATAATCGCTTACCAGAATCGAAACGTTTTTCTTCTTTACAAAGAAAATAATAGGAAGAAAATACAACAGGAAGCACGGGTAATTGGGAATTGATAGCGACATAAAAGGCACCTTTTTTAAAAGGATGAATTACACCAGTATTACGTCTTGTTCCCTCAGGAAAAAACCACAATTTTATCTGCAAATGTTAGAAACAAAATTATGTAAAATTATTACTACCAGCATAAAATATTCTTTAGGTTTGTAATTTGTATTCTTTTTTTTTATCATAAATCGTAACATTTTTATAACTCACCACGAATTATTGTCTCGAAATTTCTAAATAATTTAGATTTTGACAAAATTGATATTTTAAAAAAATTCTTTTATTCTGGTTAAAAAATTTTCAATACTAAATCTTTATGATTAAAATGAAAAAAAAATGTTTAAAACAACATTCTATCAGAAAGTGCATACATAAACCTTAGACAACTTTTACTTTTTATGAAATATAATCTCAAGATAAAATGATCGTGTCGTGTATCATTTTCGCAATTTTATTTACGATTGTAGTGATTGAAACAAAAAGAAAAACAAATTACCTTTGCGTATAAAATTATGAAAATAAAATACTGCAATTTTACCTTATTCTCTTTGATAATTTTGATTGACGAATTAATCACGTTACGAGCTTTTTCCGAATTTATTCTGTCAATAAAAATAAGACCACTGAGCCAAGCGGCAATTCCAAATGGCCAGGCGTATAAAATTTCTTTTTTTGCAATTACTGTGCATTTATCCATCACTGGCCATATATCGAACATTCCCAAAATGTCCAATGAACTTTGATGATTTGCAACAATAATACAGGCCTGTTCTTTCTCCAAATTTTCTCGTCCTCTCAATTCCCAACGTAATCCAAGAATGTAACTTGCATAATGACAAAAACTCGAAGCAACCCTGGAAATATTTTTGATATCAAAATTTAAAAAAAATATTGTTAATATAATTTAAAAATATTAAGAAAAACAATTTTGATATTTTTATGTTATTAATGACAATTATTATATTAATAATTAATAAATATAAATAATTAATTATATTTAATAATTAATTGAGAAAGAAACATTTTTTTTCTCAATTAGCATAACAAACTTTTGTTTTAATTAAACAACACTTGACCGCATTGAATAAACAATTCTAAGGATTGATCAATTTAAACTAAAGGAAATATTAAGTGATTAAGTGAATGAAAGGTCCAAAGAAGGGTCGATGCACATTATGGTCATTGGCTTGAAAAAAAAAAGAATAAGACCACACGATAAGAACATAATGAACCATAGATTATAACAAAAAAGTAAATAATAATTTTAATCTTAACTTAAATAATAATTTATCGATTAACGATGTTTATTTATGAACCGATATTTTATACAAAAAGGACAAAAATAATTCTCCCTACGCAGAAAATATCAAAATAACATATAAATATCAAAAATAAATTTTTTTTGTATAGGTAATTAGGTACTTACACCAAATTTCTAACGTTGAAAGCCCGGAAACAAAAGAATGGTATCAATAATACCGAATTAAACATCACAGAACCATAATAAACCGAAAACTTGAAATAATATCGAAAAGTCCGGCTTGTTTCGTAGAGAAATGGCAACACAAGAATAAAGGCAACAAGAATCACTTCAAAGCACGATGGAGCCATTTTTTTCTTCTTTTTATTTGCCAAAAAAATAACACGGAAAGAAATTTAGAAAAAAAAATGATTTAGAAAAATTGTGACTATTCTATTTCATTGAGAAGAAATTCAACTGTTATTGTTGTGAATAAAATGTATAAAATGTATACGAGAGAAAAATGAACGTCACGTCAATATAATGTTTGTATTCAAAATGACAGCAGCTGCTCTCTTTTGATAATATATATATTTTACGAGGGGTTCTCCATCGTATGCAATATATAGGCACAATGCTTGCCACACACAACTGATGCAACTTCTAATAAAACTAATATGGCACTTTGCAATTTTTTTACACGAACTTGTCACAGTTGAATAAAAAATTTTTTACGCTTAAACCCAGACATTTAGCCACGAGGACAGTCTTTTTAAAATTGACTCTCGAGCTTCTTAATTTGCATAACAATATAAATATTGTCCACACAATACAAACTTATGTATTGAACATTTTAAAGAATGTGTTTTGTGAATACTTGCAGTTGTTTCGAGTTTGCGCGGTTTCACTTGCATCCCCCTAATAAACTAAAAGCAATACTCACATTTCATTGCTCTGTAATTCTTTAATTAAAAATAATAAAATAAATACTTTTTTTCGCATTAGAAAAATAATTTATTTATTTTAATTCCTTTTTCCAATAATTTTATCGAATTAATAAATTACCGAGTGATAAAATCAACTTCTATATAATTGTTAAATTAGTTTTTAGGTAAATTACTTATTGAAATATTTAATTTTCATATATATTAAAATAAAATTCCTGGTGATTGAATAAAATTTAAATGTTACTTTTAAATTTAAGTGTTTATAATCCTTTGAGAGGATTTTCATTTTACACCTCTCCAATAAAATTTAGCCATAATTATTTTCCTTTTAATAAAAATAGAGAGGAATCATAATTTGTATTATCAACTTGAATTATCTTTCTTAGAAAAAAAGAAAATCACATAAATATGACCACCTGCGTTTGTAAATAAGAAAGGTCCATTGGAACTTTTCACATATTCAGTGTTGATGTCAAAATGTTATGGTCACGTTCCATAGCCTATTTAAATAACCATATATGTGAATTTTTCTTAATTTTGTTTTTCTTATGTAGTAAAAAATATAATATCAAAATAATTAAAAAACTGGTAAAATTATATTCGCATAAATAAAAAAATACTATTTTCAAAATTATTCCAACATAATAAAAAAAATTATTTTTTAAATTGTTTCTTAAAAATTAAAAATCGAAAAAATTGTATACATAAAAACTTATTTTACATAAAAGCTTCAAAATCAGAAAATTTCCATTGAATTATCAAGTTTTTTGATTTATTTAATAGTTTACAAAATATAAAATCATCTATTTTAACATTTAATTATTGCTTTAAATCAATTTAATTTTTTTAAATGATTTTTATACAATTATAAACAAATTAACCGTAACAATACATCATTGTTGACATACATTTTGAGGTTAACTTTCAAATAGTAATTAAAAAATAGTGTTATTTTTGCAAATTTTACATATTCAAATATATTGTTTTGTAATATATTACTTACTTGATAAGAAATATTGAAAAATTTATAATCTAGACTCAATTATTATGTCACTTTTGTTTAATTCCTTTTTTGTAAACAAAAACATTGACAAAACTGTAAAATAAGTGACAGAAAACAAATCTTTCAGGGTGGGGGAAAAAAGGGGAAAGATTAGGGTGTGTTTTACAAACTTTAAAAATTTTTTCAGAAAGAACTCTTAAAAACAATTTCACGTAAAGACAATTCGAATATTTACCAAACTACTGTTATTTTAATTGTGTTTGATAAAAATTGTTGACTGTGTGCCGCCTTGGATCGTTTTGCATCATGGCGGATTCTTCTCTTCCGGTCCTTCCGGTTAATGATTGTTTTGAATTTCTTCGTCAGTAACCGTTTTTCTTTGTAGTGCATTTTTCTCGACATTTTAAAGACTTTAAAGAATGAATTTAGTATTTTCTATGGCATCTATTCTTTTATTTACAAGGTAATTTGCTTAATATATAACAAAGAATTGAAATTTCCGAAAATTATTACAATCACTTTGTGTTTTTAATTCACTTGCTAACTTAACCTAGAATTTTATTGAATTTGTAAGCTTTCTGTTTAATAATTTTTTGTGTAATTATACACAAGTGCTACTTTTACGAAAAATGAATTCATACATTCATCATTTATCTGAAATTTTCTATATGTATATGTGAATTTTAAGGTTATGTTTTGTTAATTTCACTTATTTGAAATCAATACATTCGGATCGATTTATTTACACGCGTTTAACTTTAATTGAAATTTCCTGTGTGGTAGTGGTAATTAGTATAAATTAAGTTATTAAATTTGAGAAGGGAAAGTAATAAAGCCCCCCAAATTGAAAAACAAAAGAATTGATTCAAAAGGTCTTTATTTGAATTATCGGTCTTGTACAATAGAAATTATTTTTCTTTTTAATTCCTACATTTTTTTTTCTTGATAATTAAAAAATGTTTAGGAATTTTTTACGGCGGCTTTATTAGCCAAGACCGATGTAGGGGGGTTGTTAGGAAAAACCACCCCACAAGCCGCCGTAACAGCTTCACCATTAGCTTCAATAATCTTCTTGAAATTATGCTTTGAATAACGATTATAAAGACCCCAGATACTGTTCATTAATTTACTGTTATATTGAAGTGGTGTCAATTCCATTCCTAAAGGAAATAATTTTCAGTTAAATAAACATTTTCATTAAATGTTTAAAAATTTTATAATTATTAAAGTGTTTAAATTAATTAATTTTTTAATAATTCATCATTTTATTTTAAAGTTTACTTTAATAAATTAATTTTGTACCTTCTTGAACACATTTTGAATAGAAAAAATTTTTTCCATCTTCTTTATTATCAATTTTTGAATTTAATATCAATTTATTATTTTGACGCACTTTCCGAGTGGCAAAAGCTCCATGTGGAATTGCTGACATTTTACAATCTGAAATTTAACAGTAAAAAAATTTTTATTATTAAATTTTTAATTATTATTATTATTATTTAATTTAATTTGTTTTGCCATTTTTTTCTACTTTTTATTTAGCTATGGTATTAAAATTTGAAAATTATTTTTACAAATAATATATTTTGAAAAATAACTAACCGAAACAATTTTCAAACAGCAATTCTTCAAATTGTCTTTTTGTATAGAACGTCTTCAAAGTTTTCTTTTTTTCAAGTCCAAGTGTAATATTCACTTTATTAGCTTCGATTGATTTACTTTTTTTTCGACACCACATTCGATTCGTGTAAATCCAACGTTTTTTTCTTTCTAAAATTCCCTAAAATAAAAAAAAATTCTTTGATTTAAAAAAAACACTGGGGGTTTTTTTTTGTAAATTTAAAGTATTTTTTTTTTGAAAAATTTGTCTTTGTTATCTTTAAATAACGATATTTTCAGATTCGGAGACTTGCTACTTGAGAGTGTAACGAATGAACTGGCACAATCTGGAACATGTTTTTGTTTTTAATAAAATCCAACGATTCTTGCCTAGCTAAAGAACAAGAAGAAGCAGAAGAAGAAATTTCATCTCGTGAATTAATGACGTTACGATAGATAATGGAGTTCAGAATATCGCCAGACACCAGAGCTCGTTGTTATAATTTTCATATAGTCATGAAACGTCAATGTTGACCTTATCGTCATTTATATTATTTTATCTAAACTCTACGAAGTTCGCAGGGAGTCTTACAAATTTATTCTCAACACATCTTACATGCGCAAATAATAATTCTTGCAAAAGTTCAAGAACAAAACGAAAAAAGGTAAATGACAAATATTTTTTTATCTAAAAAATATTCAAAAAAAATTATCAGCTTCCAAATAAAAAATTTTTATAGGTATTGTTAATTTTTCAAATCGTTTTCGTTAATGAAAACAGAAAAGGGATTTTTAAGTCCAATATACATAATAAGGTTTTCAATTTTTCAATTCGATTGGAAAAGAGGAAAATGATTCTTTGACTTGAAAGGGAAATTAAAAAAAAAGTTCATTTGTATTCGATTTAATATTGAGAAAGTGAATTTCGAAATAAACAATATAAATCAAATACATATAATGAAAAGAAATGAAACAATGTTTCTGATCTCTGGCTGGGTCGAAGTGCTTCTTTTATCATTTTCCTGGTTTATTTTATTTCACTTGTATTTTTTTTCACTTTTTTTTTGTTGTCTTTTTTCTTTTTTAATCACAAATATCATCTTTTAGTTCATTCATTGTTTACATAATTTGCAATCTCAAATGATACTAATTATAAATCACAGTTGTGATCTAATTTTCTGACATCCCGCAGAGCAATTTTTTAAAATTTTGAATTTCAATTAATTTGCAAAAAGAAAAAACAGTCAAATAAGTTTTATACTTGCAAATATTATCAATTTTTGACTCGATATGTAATATTATTAATACTTGACTTTCAGATAAAATTTATATTCACTGGTAAAAAAAATTTACAAGACACAATTTTATATTGAAGCAAAAAATTTACTTTACTCGGCAGTATTTTTTTTATTCTCGACACGTGTTATTTATACACGTGTGTACAAATTGTATACAATAAATTGAACTTTGCAAATAGAATAATAAATAAATATATTTGATATAAAAATACTTGCACATGATTTCAGTATTATGGAATTAAAATTAAAAATGAAATCTACAATTATGATTTTTAGAAAACTATATTTTTGAGCAATTTTATTTTTTTAATGAAAATAATAATAATAAGAATTAGAATAATTTTAATAATAATATTTTTATAAAAATATGAGATTCTTTTGCATACTGAAGAAATCAGTCTTTTTCATAGTTGTGACTCCATAAAGGTTTTCGTTTCTCAATGAAACTTTTAATTCCCTCTTGCGAGTCTTTTAGCTTTAAATTTTCAACCATAATTTCCGTTCCCAAAGAATAAGCTGTCGATATATCGACGTCCAATTGTTCAAATAGAAATCTTTTTCCAAGTCTTATCACCGATCGACTTTGAGAATTTATGGCATTTGTAATCCTCTGGATTTCATCATCTGAAAAATGTCAATTTCATTTTATATGAAATTACATTTAAATTGAATTAAAATTTGATTGAAAGAAATATTATCAAAAATAGAATTCAAATTTTATTTAAAAATTAAAAAAGTTTGAAAAAAATATTACCAAGTTTATCATTAGACACAACTTTGCTAACGAGTCCAGCATCATAAGCTTCCTTAGCCGAAAGTGGTAAACCGGTGAATAACATGTGAAAAGCAACTTTTCTGGAAATATTTCTTACCAAAGGAATTCCTGGCGTTGAACAAAATATTCCAACATTTGCCCTAAAAAATATGGGAAAAAAATTTGTAATTTTATTTTCATAATTCTAAAAGTGATAAACTGATAAATTGTTCTAATTCATTCTAAGTACATTAATATTTTCCGAATATATTCTAACTAAATTTAATTTTCAGAAGATAATTTCTTACCCGGGAGTTGAGAAGCTACTTCTTTCGGTGCAAATTACAATATCACAAGCGGCAACCAATTGACATCCAGCTGCAGCTGCCAGACCATCAACTGCAGCAATTACTGGTACTGGACATTGCATAATTTCTTTCATGAGCATCTCGAACGTCTCAAATATTGCCAGGTGATGGCTCTCTCTATTTTCTGACGTCTAAACGACGTAAGTAATAATTCATCATCTGTGATAAAGTATTTTTTATTTTCGATAAAATTCTATTTTTCGTTCCTTTTTATTTTATTTAAATTTATTTTTCTTCTATAAGGATTTATAATTTTAAAAAATTTTATTACTTTTTTGTATTCAAAGAAATTAATTTCAAGAATTATTTACCAATTCCTTTAAATTATGACCGGATGAAAAAACTTTCCCAGGAGCAGCTTGTATTACAATTGAACGAAGTTCATCGTCTTCGACGTCTTTGGAAAGATTGTACAAAAGTACATTTATCGCTTCTAACGAAAGAGAATTTCGTGATTTTGCATGATTCAGTGTTATTTTTCTCACCTTGAATGGAAAAGAAAGTTTTTCTTCAGAATTAAATATTTGCAATGAATGAATTTTCAAAAAAAAAGGATTGAATGGAAGTTTTAGTAATTGAATAAGAAATAATTATTCCATCTTTTTTTTTTGAAAATGGTAATAAAAATCAGTCCTTTTTGCTCTTTTTTATTTACTTACTCCATCTTTTTGTTCGACTTCCATATATTTTTCCTTCGAGGTCAATATCCTGCTTGTTGATATTGTCCTTGTAATAGATCCGCCTACCTAAAAAATATTAAAATTCATTGCGATTTATAAAGTTGGATTTATTTAAATTACCACACAGTGCTGTTCATTGTGTATCGAATAATAAATTCTTCGTCACCGTGAGACAAAATTCAGAAATTATTTCTTAGGTAATAAAAATTTCTTGTCACATTGGTAAAGAAAAGGCTATCAACTTTTATTGATATCGTCCTTTTTTCATCTTTATCGTATTTATCTTTATCATCCTGCTTATAATTTTAATATGAAAAAAAACAGTTTCTTTCCAAGCTGAGAAAAGTAACAGATAATTTTCCTTCGTATTTTTATTGATAAGAGCGTGAACAAAATCTTATTTAGATAATATTAAATATAATTTTACTACTTTATTAATATAATAAAATCAATTAGTAAAATGAATTTTAATAGTCAATTATTAAGGAATAAATGAATTAATTATTAAAATTATTGAAAATCATAATTCATACTATTAAAACTATTAAAATTATAAAAATTAAAAAAATATTTTACTATATAAAAAATGAATTTTGAAAGTAAATAATTTATGAAAATGGTTTGTTTAATTAATGATTTTCAAATGTAATTATTGTTTATAATTACCAAATTGTTGATCGAAGGAAATATTCGTCTGCTCGTGAAACTTAACATCTTATCTGTTGACCTGGGAAATTTTAACGCACTTGGCTTTTATAATTTTTCTTAATTAATTTTCGTAATTAATGTTGATAATAATGAATGTGACGATTGTCACGTACTGTTTGCTTTTTACGCTTTTTTTTATTCTTGTTATAATCAACGCAGAGGGATGGATATAACCTTAACTGAACTCAATCGTGAAATAACAACTTTGTGTGTTTCAGTTTTGCCGCAGTAACGTAATTTTAGGGATCTTGAAAATTATTTACTCACGATTTCAATATATGAGTGAATTTTTCATCATATGGAGAAATTAAAAAAGAATGAAACGTATAAAATTTATTATCTTATGTTAGAAGATGAATATATAAATTTAAATTTATAAAATCAAGTCGCTAAAATAAATAAATTGGAAAATTTTTATTTTTTTATATTCCGAATAGAAATGTCAATAAAAATTTATTTCTTTATAAATACAAATGAGTAAAAAAAAACTGTAGATAAACCGAAAATATATACTTAATATCTCAAATGAAGTTAATAAATTGCAAAATCTGGTTTTCATGCTCGGTCATATGGAATTCAGGATATAATCTAAGTTTGTAACATTTTCCGATATCTCTATAAATTTACTTTCGAAGATTTATATTGTTAATGAATAATTATTGCTTACGGAAACGGTCTAATTAATTCTGAAAGTTTCGGTTTGAAATACATTGTAATTATAATAAATCGACAAAACAAAGATCGAAAAATTCAAGACTGGTTGATATAGAAACGAAACCTTCGAAGGGTCTTTGCGAACCCTTCTGAGATTTAAAGAAAAGACGCGATGGAACGTAAGCAAATTATAAAAAATTCAGTTAAAATTTATTTATTCATTTATATACGAACTTACGTGAAAAAAAAATGAAAAATATTTATTTAGATATAGTTAAATTATTATTTTAAATGCTTTTTGTAAAACTTTTTCCCCCTAAAAAAATGAACTAATAAAATGAATTTTCCTTTTCCAGGTTACAACGCTCGACTGTTTATAATTTTGTAGTGAAATTATCATTAAAAGTCGAAAAAATTTTAAACTGACGAAATAATTCATTTTTGGAAAATTTGATGAAAAAAAGAAGCAAATAAGTCATATGTGTTGGAATAGAAGAAAAAAATGTGAGGTAAGAAAATTTGAATATATTTAAAAATTTGTCATTATTATACATTCTTTATTAGTTTATTATCTTATTTATTTCTAATTTATTATTTGTTTTATCATTATAAAATAATAAACACTTATATAGAAAGTTCATTAAATTACGCCATGAGATAAAAAATTTTTACCTAATGAATAGGTATATTTAAACTTTCTATATAGTTTAAAACTAATGTTGGAAATTTGATTTCAAAATTTATTACATACATATATGTATATATAAATGATGTCATTAATCTGAGAAAAAGAAATCAACAAAGCCTAAAATTTAAGCAGAAAGATTATGAGAAAATTCACTGCAATTATTTGTAATTAATTTGAGAGCTAAAGATTATTAATCTCTCGTAAGATTTTAATTTCTAATAATGAAGAATAATTTTTCTGTTTTTGAAAATATTCTTAAAATATTTATTATATTTCGTTATTATAATTATAAAACATTTGCGAATAATAATCGTAATGTTTTGCCCGCGTGTATTTTAAATAATTAAATAAATAATGAAAATGTATATAAATATTAAATATAAAAAAGGAAGATAGTAAAAAATTCTATTATTATTAATTAATTAAATTATTTATTATAATTTTATATTTAATAGTTGTGAATTATTAATATTTTTTTTCTTTCTTTTAAAGGTAAAAAGCAATGAATTCGAAGGTGTCTAATTTTCACGCATGTTTCGATAATAGTCGCCATGGTAACCGGATAATTCTCATGGCAAACTAACATGGAAGACGACGAGGGTAAGTTTTTTAATCACATGTCAAAATTGTCAAGTGCTATTTTAAAAACAAAGAAACATGTCGTCTATGTGCTTATAATGATTGTTGAAAAAATTTTTCCACATTATGTTAGAGTACATTTTTGAATCAATTGATTTATATTTCGTCGTCGTCGTCGTCGCACAGGAAAAGGCGCCTTTTCTTCATGGTCGCTTTTCTAATTATAAATGAGTGAGTGATTTTTGTCTTTCCATTATCATAATATTTATTATTTACAATATGAACATTTATCGAAAAAATTTTCTCAAATCTCTTTCTAATTTTAATTCGATAAAAATCAAACTCTTCTATCAGAGAGAACATTTTCTTTCGAAATCTTCAATTTTCGTCACTTTATAAAAGGGGAAAAAAAGGAAAAGTGACACATTTTCACTTGACTCTAGACTGTTTACTTGAAGTAATTGAAATACTCTTGAAATAGGAAATAATTTCTTTTAATTATAATTTTTCTTGAATACTTGATTTTTTTTCATTAGAAATCAGAGATTTGTTTACTCGATTCTATTTTGTTTTTAAATTAAATATTCGGGAGTAAATAAATCCATAAGAAAGAAAGAAAGGAATTTAATTATTAATTTATTAATTGATGGATTTTTTCCACTAATTATAAATTTGGAGATTATTTTGTTAAAATGCAATATTATTTTTAGTAGATGGAAAAAAATAGAAAATTGTGTAATATTTTGAATATTTATGGAAAATTATTTATTCAAATATGTAGAAGAATTGTAAACTGTTTTTTAAAAACGAAGATTAAGTTTTTTCTGATCAGTAAAATTCCTATTTATAGAAAAAGGTTATGACTTGCCAACATCGTTCGAGTTAACATATGGAGAACATTAACTTGCAAATGACGTGCATTAGCGGTAAAATTATTACAGGCTAATTCTCTCGTTTGTCCGTTTAACTTAAAAAATACTGTATTTCATTACAATTATATAATAGTAAACAGAAAATAATATTAGTAATAATCAATAATATTAATAATAACAATAGGTAATAATAATTAAAATAATAATAGTAGAACTCTTTTATTTATTTTTATTTTGAATTAAATTTTCTACATAAAATTAAAATCCAATTTTATATTTAACGACCCAGGGTCTATTTATTTCTTAAATAATTAAATAAATAAGTAATTTATTAAAATATCGATAATAATATGATAGTAATTTCTTCATTTTTCCCTCAGCAATTTAATTTATTGACATTCTGGAAGCTTTTTATAGAGGACCTACAAGAGATTCGATAAAAATTTCGAATCTCTGAAAATTTTCATAAATTACATTGTTATCTAAAAATTAATAGTTGTAATTTTTAAAAATTAATTCATTAACTTTTTGTAGGAACTGATGGAAATTTCTTTTCTCGAAATCAAAAACTAGTTTTCAATGCTGCATCATCTGCATTTTTACATATGGAAATTCTAAAAAAGGTTCATAATTTTTGAATTTTTTTTCGGAAAATTAATATTCTTCTGCTGTTCTTTCTAGGATTGACGGCAATAGCAAATCTTTCATAGAAATGAGTATTTTTCAATTCTTTGGATTCGATATAACTGGAAGACGAATTTTTCAAAAAGGAAATGTTTTTTTCAAAGGAAAAATAATAGAAGTGGTCGTAAATATCCTGAAAATAAACATCTTATGAATATTGACGAGCCGTATAGTCTGGAGAGCGGGGCTAAAAGAAGAAGAAGAAGAAGTTAAAGAGAAATGTGTGTATAGATTACAAGTTTCCAGTTCAGTATCTCTCTGACGGTTCTGATGCTGTGTTGTGTTTCGAAAAAGGCCGCAGCAGGGGCGGACTTAGAACCCCCTTTGCTAGGTCTACGATGTGGTAGAATTGTTGCAAATCGCGGCTCATCATCGCACGTGAATAATAATGTCGAAAAATTCTCAAATTCCCCGTCGGCTAAGGAGAAGGTCGATTTAAATCATCACGAAGGTGGGAGGAGTTGTGATGTAATGTTGAGGCAGTTTTTTGTTTACCAACATTGCACCGCATTGAATGTTTAATTTTCTCAACACTTATTTATTTATTATTATTTTTTAAAACATTGTTTCTTATTTCACTTTTTTCACATATTCTATTCAGCATGCTTTTAGATAATTTAGACAATTTGTCAAATACAATTTTTTATTTTGTTTTTTTATTTACAATATTATTTTCCTTTACTTTTTTATATTTCAATTGAATATTTTTATTATAAACAATTTTTTTTTGGAATTATTTTATTTCGAGAAATTTTGTTTTGATGATTTCGATTTTTTTGTTTGTCAAAAATAATAATCAGAAGTTGAAAACGTCACTTTGAGCTTTTTAATCTTGTGTTTATCTTCTGTTGATGAATTTTTATTTGATAATTGAAAAACAAATTTTTTTAATTACTATTGAAAAATGAAGGAAGAAAATTTTTTTCGATTTCCAAATTTTGGATGAATTTTTGGTGTTTGAAAAATGGGTGTCAATTCGCGATTAATTGCATATTTGGAAAATTATTTCATTTCAGAATAAGAAGAATAATGATAATAATACTGACTTAATGGAATAATGAGTGTTGAAGTTAAAAACAAACTATTAAATTGAATGACTAGAAGAAAAAAAAAACGCTCTTGCATATGTGACATTTGAGTAGGAGAAAACATGAGACTTCTAATTATATATTTCTATTTGTGACAAGAGATTCTTTTTGTTTCTTTTTCTTTTTTACACATATATTACATATTGGATGGTAATTAAATTTGCATAAATATTTTCAGTTATTATTTAAAATTAATAAATTTGACTGACTTGAAAAAAAAAACAGTTTTGACTTTGAATGGTAATTTGAAATATCATTTGAACTCAATAATTATGGGAGAGAGATAAAATTATAAACAGCTCAAAAAGTCCATGACGCCTACACAACTTCACACCCACATTTTTCAAATTTTATTTTTCAAATTTCTTTCATTCTGAAAACACTCATCTTCCATTAGAATTTAGTTTTTTGTTTCTATTGATTAATTTTTCCACTATTATTATTATAATTATTAATATTGTTGTTATTGTTATTATTATTATTATTATTAATTTATCATTATTTTATTTAATTTTATTATTTAATTAATTAATGAATTAATTAATTAATTTTATTAATTATTATTTTAAATTATTTTTTATATTATTAATTTTTAAGTGAATTAAAATTTTTTATTTTTTTTAATTTTTTTTATTAATTCTTCTGAATGGAAAAAGTAATAAATTACTTTTCTTATTTATCGAGCCTATTGAACGGCAAAATTAGAGCTTATCACGGGAAATTCAATAAAAATCAGCAAATGACGGTCAATATTGCCATTGAGGTCATTTTGTAGATAAAGAATGATATAAATCGTTTTTATCACTTAAAAAGAGTTTTCAATTAAAACTGTACGAGTTTAGCGATTTTTTTTCGATTTCTAATTTTTTGCTCGATAAGAAACTCGTTTTATTAATTTTTTGTCATTGAAAAATAAGAATATGAAAATGAGAAGAGAAATAAAAACGAATTGTTTATTTTTCAATTTTTTAATTTATTCTTAAAGTTAATCTTTATTTGCTTATAATTATATATTTATTTACTTATTTTTTGTTTGTCTATTTTTTATTATTTATTTATTTATTTATTTACATACAAAACAGCTTACAAAATTTATTGAAGAATATATTTTTTTTAAATAGAAGGAAAATTTTTCTCAACTTGCACGTAATTCATAACGAATTTAACTTACATAGAAATTTGTTTTATTTTGTAGAATTAGGAAACGAGGAAATTAGAAAAATCTTGGCAAATGGACAAATTAGGTCAGGACCCGATCCCTTCGCATAAAATAATAAAACACGCCTCCTTATTTGAAAATGGATCGCGAAGGTAACCGTAGCAGAGTCGTAACGTTCTTTACCTTTGGTGGAAGGTCGAATCGGAAGAAACGTATAATCGTCGGTGCGAGTCGATCGGATCATGTTTCTATATACAGGGGGGATTTGTAATTCGTGACGTAATTAACTCACTCATAGATGGAAAGAAGTTTTAGCCATAAAAAAACATTTATCTTCATATATGAGAAAATTCAATTTCATTTCTGTACATTTTCTCAAAAGAACAGTTTGTTTTTCCTCTCAGTTTCTTTTTACTTTCAGTCGTCACTCGTCTGTTACTTCTTCAATACTCAAAATTTCTTATCTAAAAAAAACGATTTTTTTGTTTTATATTTTTGGATTTTTTCTAGTTCAAATAAAGTAGATTGAAAATGATTTAAAAGACGACAAACGGATCAGTTTCTTGAAAATTGAAATTTAAAGTTAGTGTGAAAATAATGGGATAAAGTTGCAATTTTGTTGATTTATGGTTCACCTGGTACATTGGTAACACATATAATAATATTAGCTTACTTTTGAAGTCATAACACCTAAAAAGGAAAGTTGTCTCTTGTAGGCGACACAACCGCGGGGGCGAGTATAACGTCGTGTCTCACCTCCGATTTAAGAATCAACATCGCAGAGTGAAGAAATCTCCACAGGTGTTCGGGTTCCTGACTTTTCTTTGTCAATCAGCCAAATCAAAAAAATTATTTGAATGTCAATAATAACAACGCGATATTATGAAGTGCAAGTGGATCAAACATTTTCCTTCCCTATACTCGAGAATTCTGCAAAATCAAATAAAACGCAAAATACAAAATACAATTAAATTAACGAAATTTTTTTAATAAAATTTCTTCCGTTTAATTTTTCAAGTCAATTAAAATTGAAAAAATTTTGTGATTTGTGATTTATTATTCTCAGAGAGGGATATATTTAATTAAAAAAAAAAAAATGTTTATTAGTGTATAGTGTTACTAATTTTTTGGTAAATGGACACAGATGTGCCGTCCATTCTTTTGCCGTGCGCAATTTGCGCACGGACCTTTGCTCCAAAATCGTTGGAGAAACATGCCAAGATCTGCGAGAAATCGTCCATTAAAAAGAGAAAGCCCTTCGATTCTGCCAAGCAGAGAATTCAGGGCACTGGACTCGAAGAATTTCTTCCGAAGCAACAAGAAAATAAACGATCTTATCAGGACGAAAGAATTGCACGATCACAAACATCCTGGAAACAAACGCACGATGAATTTCTTCGTACGATTAGAGCAGCGCGCGGCGAACCCGTAAGTTCGATTTCCAGAAAAAAAAAAAAAAATTGTGTGATAAAAATAAAATCCCCCTAAAAAATTTGTTTCCTTTTTCAGACGGAGGTTCAAACGAGACAATCAACGAATCAAATTACTTCCGGTGCACCGACCAGATCCAATGAAAAGGGTATTTGTCCTACATGTTGTCGACAATTTGGAATCAAAGCTTACGAGCGTCATGTGGCATGGTGCAAGGAAAGATCGACTCGTGTTCCAATGAGTCCTGCGACAAATGTTGCCAAGGAACGTCTCGAGGCACGAATAAGATATCGAGCGCCAGCATTAAAAAATCGAAGACCAACAGTACGTGAGAAATATATGCCCGGTTCAATATCTAATTTGGGCTACACTGCCAAATTCTCATCATCCAGCACTTCTCCATCAGTAAATACAATCAAGCCCAGGGAAAGCGTGTCACTTCCAAATTGCAATAAGAGCAATGAAAGTTTAGCAAAACAGAAGCTAGCAGCGTGAGTAACCATTTTTGGCACATTGCCAAATGATTTTTGTTTTCTTTTCGAAGTTAAAAAACGGACAAATTACGTTTTATTCTTGTTTCTTTGAAATAAAAGACAAATTTTACCGAAATACTGAACTTATTGAGAGGCAACAGTGGGGAAAATAAATGACAAAAATTATACCATTTAAAAACAATTTGCAAATAACTTCTAATATTTAAAATTAGAATTTCTATTAGTTTAATATTTAAACTAGTTATTTAAAATTTATATGTATAATCGATCATTGAATATTTACATTTTAGGCGGAAACCAAATCAAAGTAATATTTCTATTCCAACCGGACCTCTAAAATCGAGACCAGTAGATCGAGCTAATAGGTGAGAAAACATTTTTTTCATTTCCTTCTTTTTTGCAAGCATTTTAAGACAAACTTTTTGTCACAAAAATCAATTCAAAATTAAAGTAGAGAATCATGACATCAGGCAGCTATTCTTGAACCCTATTTCCTACTCCCCAGGCCAGTTGAAGACTGTCAACCTGATCCTTCAAGACCCCAACATTCTCTCCTTTCCTCTCCAACAATTCAAATTTCATCACAGAAAAATCACCGAAAATACGAAAAATCGATGGATTATCTCACAAAATTTACATCCTGTCATCGTTCGAATTTGAAAAAAAAGGAAAAATTTCATTCCCTCTCGACGAGAAATTACAATTGTGAAAATTTACAATTGAATAACAGTGAATTTGGTTTAAAAGTTGAATCATGTCCTCTTCGAAAAAATCAAATCACATGGAAACAATTGTCACGTGATAATGAGAAATTAAATTTATCCACAACAGTAAATAATCTAAATAGAAGAAATTTTGACAATAAATTTTCAACGAAAGAATTTGACATTCCTTTGTGGATGAATCATGTACAAAAATTAGATCAAACTTATTTGATAATTAACAATACAACTTCGGACAATAAACTATTCGCTAATGATGATGATTGGAATTTTGAAGATAGTTTTCTCGTTAATAATGGAAATATCTCGGAAGAGAGTATGCCATTTGAAACAGATTCGGAATTTTTAGAAACATCACGTACAATATCAGTAAGTCCAACGAAATTTACAAATAGTATTTCTATTTCCGAGAATGAAAATCTACAATCATTTGAAGAAAATCAAACAGAATTAACAACGACAAGTGTTTTAGAAGAGTTAAAAATAGAACAGGAAGAAGAAAATTTTACCAAAGAATTTAAAATAGAACCAAATGGAGATTTTTCAGAAGAGACGAATTTAGAAACAGATGAGAATTTTACAGAAGAGGAGAAAAATTTATCACAATTAGAAGAAATTAATGAACAATTTGAATATTCGACAAAAATGAAACATCAATATTTCGCGGATTTTTGCACTGAACCAGTGAAGAAGAAAAAAAGAATCGAGAATGATGAAAATCGAGAAAAAATAGAATTAAAACAGTCGGTGAATAAAACAGAAAGTGATATTGAAAATAGTAAATTTCAACTCAATTGCGAAATGAGAGCAAATGACAGTGTTGAAAGTATAATAATGAGAACGAAAAATCTGAAAATAAATGACGACAGTGAAACAGAAAGAAAAGAATCTAAATATGGAAAGTTAGAAAATTTCCAACTTGAAAGTAAGTTAATTGAAAAAATCCACCAACAAGAATTGAATCGCAATGAAAATCAACCATTGGAAAAAATACAAATCGAACAAATTCGACAACATCGTAAGAAGAAATTTTCAAAAAAACATTCTGATAAGGGATTGAAAATATTATTTAAATCAGACATTCCTCTTCAAATTTCAACAAGTAATATTCAATTTTACGATCAATTTTTAAAAATCAAGAGAAATAATCGCAAAGAAAAGGAGTCAATTGATTTTCATTTATTGAAAGAAAAAAATTTTGTTCCAAATAACGAATCTCGATTATCAAAAATTAAGAGAAAAATACAATGTAATATCGATCTTCTTCGAAGTAGTACAGATTCATTAATATCTTCATTAGAGGATACTGAAGCAAATTCTGATTATTGTATTAATGAAACTTACATTATTCAAGAAATTCAAAAACCCAGGAAAGACGGTGAAAAATACACATTGCTTCCAATTTTAGAAAATTCCATTGATTTGACAACTAGACATAATATGAAGAGAAAAAATTTCAACGAGGGTTCATATTGGAAACGAATTTCGAAATTTCCCATTCATCGATTAATTCAATCAGATGCAATTCAAGATTTCAGAGAGAAAAAATTTGAAAAAAGAAATCCCAGACATTATTTGCCTTTTGTTGCCGAAAAATTGAGGTAGTTTCAAGTAAAAAAAATATGTAGATTCTATTCTTTATACATAATGTAAAATCGAGTTGTTTCAAAAATTGAGGTCAAAATCAAAAAATTAAAATGTTAGAATATTTTCAATTTACTATTTTGTTTAAAAAATATTGAAGCAAAAAATTTTTTTGAAGTAACTCGACAAGTAGTTTTTTTATTTTAATTCTTACTGCTTAAGCTTTTTCTTCATAATAATCAAACGTTTTAGGGGAAAAAAAATCTAGAAACGTTTGATTCAAATAAATCCTTTGTAGGTGCATTCTTCCGGATCGTCCCGCTTGGAACAATTATGTCCGAAAGCATCCGGATTTTTTTATGGTTCTTAAGGGTAGAACGTAAGTTCAATGACGCGTTGAATGTTCTATCGACAATAATTTGTTTTTTGATGTCGTCTTTGAAATGCACCACAAGTGTTACTGTTATTCAATTCACAATATCGTTATTTTCATATTATGAAATTTATTTTCTCTTTGTCGCACCTTTTTAAATTGTAATCAGGCATGCAACACAAA
The DNA here is from genome assembly GCA_001855655.1 of Leptopilina clavipes. Classification (NCBI taxonomy): domain Eukaryota; kingdom Metazoa; phylum Arthropoda; class Insecta; order Hymenoptera; family Figitidae; genus Leptopilina; species Leptopilina clavipes. The sequence continues at coordinate 48,178 of JUFY01013947.1, forward strand.
ATATTTGCTTTCGTGAGCAACAACGAAAAAACATTTATATATTATGACTTTCATTTCTATTGTCTAAATGATGAATTTTAAACTCAAATCTTGCAAATTTCGTAATTTGATTATTCTTTCAATTAGAATAATTTCAATTTTTTTTCAAGAGAAAATTCAGTAATTTCAATTACAATAATTTCTATTTAATTATTGAATTGGCGAATTTTTAGGCAGTCAATAATTTTTCAAATTTGTTGTCACACAATTTTCTTTTTGTCAAATTTATATTGAATGTTAATTTAATTCGCAAGAATGTTTAGGGGTTTTTTTTTTTTGAAAAAAAGTTACATGAATATTTTTGTTTCCAGTTGCGGTAATAAAACGTATGATCCTTTTCTCATGGCTGAGCAACAAATGCAGGATCTCTTATCAGACACGAGCGATCAATTTTCAACAGACGGACAATTAAATCATCAAAATTCCTCTCTTTTTCCTCTCACACATTCATCCGCATTTGTCACATATCCCTCTCAATCTCAATCATTAACTAATTCCACCGAGTCCTCGAAAAAACGTGGCTCCGTATTACCACCACCCACCGAATTCGATGATCTATTATCAAATTCAGAATTATCGAGCGATTGCACCGAAACAAATTCCACAACACGTGAACATTTTCTCAATGAAAAAATTGCCAATTCAACGAATAAAGAGAAAATTCCAAATTCCGAACACATATTGAGTCGACGTGTTATTATTGACAAATCAAAAGCACTTGGAATTGATAATTCATCACTCACATCAATTGATAAAACACGTAAAATGCTCGATAAAATTTCCACGCAAAAAATTATTCGTCCAATGGTGAATAGATCGCATTCGGTGCGTTCAATGTCGTCGCAAAAAATTCCCGAGAGAAAAAATTCCTCATCATCATCTTCTGATAGTTTGGGTTTTCAGAAGAATAAAAATAATTTTAAATATTTGAAAAATTCGGAATTAAATTACGCTGATAGGAGTAATAATAATCTTAATAGTAGTAAAAATAGTAGTAGTAGTTGTTACACGAGTACATTGAATGGAAGTAATTTGAGTTTAAATTCGTGTGTTTCATCTGACGTTGATATGAAACGTTCGAATTCAATGTTTGATGAATTAATGAGCTCCTTTGAGGAGGATAATTCGACGATACTTCCATCCTTGAAATCCTTTCTTAAAAGTGATCCTTTATCCATGTCTAGTCCGATCCAGAGCAACGTCAAACGAAATGGTCAAATTAGCGATGATGAATTGTCCTCGATCGATAGTTTCAAGAGGCAGGATCACGGAAAACTCAGCGCTGATTCTGCATACAGCAGGTGAGTTTTCTTTTTGGGACAAATTTGTCGTTTTTTTTATTTTTTGAATCCTCTAAAAACTGCGAGAAAAACTGTAATAAATAATTTAATGATTGTTTATTATTTATTATCGAATTAGTTTCAGTATTCTTGTTTTTCTTTTTTTTTTTTTTTTTTTTTTTTTTTTATTCTAAATTCTATTCATAGCTCAAAAATGAATATTCCATTTCGTAATTATAATGTGTAGTTGTACGTGTCGTCCTCACTAATTAAAGATCTTTTTAGTCGTATATTATTGTGAAAGTTAAGCGCTTTCTATTTCTGTGTCTTCTTGAAATACGATCATTCCTTCTATTCTTTTTTTCCGTTTTTCCTTTTTGTGTGTGTGTGTGTAGTACTCTTCTCTTTTTCCATAAACCAGTGAGTTACAAATAAATCTCGAGAGGAAGTGAAAAATTTTTTATTTCTCTTTTGCTACTATTTTAAAGAGATTTAATAAAAGAGATTTAAAAAATAAAGTTGCATTTTTTTAATTTAAAAATTAATTTTTTATTAATTTTTAATAATCATTACATTTTTCTAATTTAAAAATTAACAATTTATAATTAATAATTAATAATAAATTAATTGATAGTAAATAAAACAATAATCTTCAGGAAATACTGGATAAATAAATTTATTTAAATTCCGTCACTCACGACGTTTCGATAGTAAATAGTTTTATTTTTTAATGTTTTTTTTCTTTGTTTTCTACCCATTTTTACAATAATTTTACAAATATTGTCCTGTATTTTTTTATATTCAAAGTATTATCTGTCTTGCATGCCTAAAGTGTCTTTCTCTATTTGTTCCCTTCAGTTTAAATCGAAAATATTACAACAATGGACGCAGCACAAACGATATGGCGAGTCGTCTCGAGGAAGATCCACCAGCTCGATATCGAGAGGACGATTCACGATTTCTCAGCAAGAGTAAAATGTCCAAATTTTGTCACGAGTGTGGCTCTAGATTTCCAGAAAGTGCCAAGTTTTGTTGCGAATGTGGAATCAAAAGGCTCACCCTGTAAATCGTTTTACAGTACAAAAAAAACTTTTATATTTTTGATGAAAACAATGTGTGTTGTTAAAATTCGAAAAAAAAGTTCCAGTAGGCGAATTTTTTGTTTCAACACACTCTATAGAATTTTGATAAAATCAAAGAAGCATTTAATGCTACCGAGCAGGTAAATTCATACATTTTTTTTTTTAAAATAAAATATTAAACTTAAAAAAAAATTATCGCGAGAAAAAATTCGATGCGAAATCGAATTTAATTTCATTGGAGATATTAAATTAAATTATAATAATTATCGAAAAAAGTACAGTTTGCAGTTGCCTGAAAAATATTTCTAGAAGGGGTTTTTTTTGAAAATTTTTTTACCAAAAAAAAAAATCTGTGATTGATATTTACTTTTTTTTTCTTTCAACTTTCAAAGACGTCAAAGTTTTCCATTAATTTTTAGAAGTTCAGTCGCATTGTCGAATTGTAAAATTTTTTCCAAAATTGAAAATAAAAAAATTATTTTACAATTCGACATTTAAAATTTGTAGTTATTAATAATAATAATCAATTAATGAGAGACTTATTGACTTTGAAAAATAGTTCTAAAAACAATTTCTTCCGTTTGTAACAATAAATTATTTTGAAATACGCAATTATTTTAAAAGAATGGAATGAAAAATATTTAAATCAGACATTAATGACAATTTTTTCATCGACGTCTTCGAAAAATTGACAAACGTAGAATGATTGCTTATATTGCAAATTGTTAATTTTGTTATTGCCCGTATGTGTTTGTATAATGAAGTTTGTTTTATTAAATATTTTAAACTATTTAATGACTGAGGGGTCCTTATTTTTTACGTTTGCTTATGAAAATATCGTCAAAAGAGGCAAATTTCTGTATTTGTAATAAGTTTTATAATGATTTTTTATATTATATATCAAGCAGCACAAAAGTCATACGTTCATCTGTAATAATTCATTAATTGTAATAACGATAGATTTAAAATGCGAAGTCGATTTCTTTTTTCTATTTGAAAAACTAAACAGTTTCAAAATTTATTTATCAATTAAAAAGAATTATTTTCTAACGAATTTGAAATTGTTTAACGAACAAAGAAATCGATTTTCAGTGATCATAATATTTTTTTTTAGATGTAGATGTGAGACTGGTATGAAATAATGGAATTTTTCTGAAAAATATTTGAAAACATTTCGAAGACGTATTTTGCAATCGGTTTTTTATAAACAATTAGAATTAAGATATGCGTTTCTTCGAAATTGTTTTTAACAAAAATAATTATTAACGGTGCGCTTTGTAAACTCGTGTTTTTAAATAAGTCATCAGTTTTTGTTTTCTTCTATAGAAATTCTTAATCGCAAAAATCATAACAAGACTGATCTGGAACAAAAAAAAAATGTCATTCATTAGCTTTATTTCAATTTAGCGATCAGTGCCATAACTAAAATCTGAGAATTTATTTTTATTTAAAAAAAAAAAATTATTAATTTATTATTTATTTAAAAATAAAATTACAGATTAATTTATTTTAATTTGCGGGAGAATGAATATTTTAGAACTTGTCAAGTAATATTGTACTTT
>JUFY01013947.1:52483-67328 GCA_001855655.1 Leptopilina clavipes
AAAAAAAAAAAAATCTAATCGCTTTTTGAATCTTCAATCCTTTTGCCATTTATAATATTGAGAAAAATAATTATACAAAAAAAAGAGCGAACTAATATAAAATAGGTATTTATGTTACTGTGTAACGATAACAATCTTCGTACCTTTTGAACATTGTATTTTTGCAAGTGCAATAAAATGATGCTTGAATAAATATTGTCTTATTTGATTTCACTTCACATAATTTCATAAAATAATGGTTTTGATAAAATTTTGAAAAAAAATGTAATAATATAAATTTATTTTTATAAAATTTGCAAATTAAAAATTAAAAATTAAAAAATTAAGATAATCAATGATGCGAAGTTTAAAATATTCTAGTCGATGTTCTCTCGTTTTTGTCATGAAAAAAAAAACAGAACTTAATTGACAGTGTCTCTAATTTAAAAAGAAGTTCACATTTCTCAAAAAATAATTTTAAAAATAAGAAAACAATTTAGAGAAAAACAATTCTAAATGTGGATTTGTAGAAGTTTTAAGAATTTATTTCGCTCAAGAACCTTGTTTGTAAGACAATAATATAATTTGATAATCATATTATTTTTTTTTATTTCATAACCGTAAATTTGACAATTTATAATAATCAATTTTTATTTTTATTTTACAGCAAACATGTTCCCGTGCAAAAATTCCAGTTTCCAGAAATCTTCACATGAATCTCTCGACTGCGGACAAAGCGGAATGCAAAGTGGACTCAAACAAAGTAATTTTAATTTCTGTAATTATAAAATAGAGTAAGTTTTAAAATTTTTATTCCACATGTAAACAATTGAAAATAGGAAAAAAATTTATCAATATTTTATTGATAATTTTAGTTGACGATATTTAATATTTTTATTTATTATTAAGTGTTGATTAATTTTTTTCCAGGCTTATACGACGGTGGATCATTGTTATGATTGCGTGATTGTCGGATCAGGTGGAGCGGGATTGAGAGCGGCTTTTGGCTTGGGAAGTAAAGGATATCGTGTGGCTGTTATCACGAAACTTTTCCCAACAAGATCGCACACAGTTGCGGCCCAAGGGGGAATAAATGCCGCTATCAGTACACAACATGAGGACAATTGGCTTTATCACATGTATGACACTGTCAAGGGTTCGGATTGGCTTGGCGATCAGGATGCGATTCATTTTTTGACCCGCGAAGCACCAAAAGCCGTTTTTGAACTCGAAAACTTTGGTATCGCTCTTCTTTTTATTCTCAAAATATTTCAATTTGACAAAATCGAATTTTCAATTTTTTTGGCATTTTTTTCGAAATGAAACTTTTCCAAATAAATTTTTTCTTTTTGCTTCAAATTTGCAGGATGTCCATTCAGTCGAAACGAGGAGGGAAAAATTTATCAAAGAGCATTTGGCGGGCAAACATTAAAATACGGCAAAGAAGGTCCTGCTTTTCGAACTTGTGCCGTCGCTGATCGAACCGGACATTCCGTTCTACATACACTTTATGGACAAAGTCTCAAATATAGTGTCAATTATTTCGTCGAATATTTTGCACTCGATCTTCTATTTCACGGGCAATGTTGCAAAGGAGTTTTAGCCTTGGAACTCGAGACTGGTCTTTTGCATCGATTTCGAGCTCATCACACGGTAAAATTTTTCAAATAATAACGCTCATTGAGAAAAAATCACGCATTTTAGGGAGGAAAAGAAATTAAATTAAAGCAGAAAATAATTTTAAAAAGCGCATTAAACTAATTTAATCATTTAATTCCATGATTAGAATTGGAAATAGAATTTTAATTAAATTTAATTGCCCTGAAACGAAATTTGTTTTTTGTCAATACTGATAAATTAAAAAAAAATAATTATAATAATGAAAACAGTGATAATAATCAAATAAATGATTTTTTAAATTAAATTTCTAAATATTGAATTAAATTCGTAATATTTGTGCAAAAGTAGAATGTTTGTGGATGGAGAAGGGAGAATTGAAGGACGTCTTGTTATTTTTGTTATTTTTGCAAGTATAGGTTTTAATATAATCCATCACAGTCGCTGTCAATCAAAAAAATAATTTGCATACTTGCCTTGTAGATATTGGCAACTGGGGGGTCAGGACGATGTTTTTTTTCTTGCACTGGTGCTCATACGTGTACAGGTGATGGAATGGCTATGGCTTCCAGGGCAGGTCTTCCTCTTCAGGATATGGAATTTATTCAATTTCATCCAACAGGTTCGTAAAATAGTTAATTTTTCTAATTTTTATACATAATTTTTTCTTTTTTTATTTAAATGAAGAAAAATTCTATCAAATTGATTTTGTTCTCGTAATTTTTATAGGAATTTACGGAAGTGGAGTACTAATGACAGAAGGATGCAGAGGTGAGGGTGGAAAATTGGTGAATTCAAATGGTGAATTTTTCATGGAAAATTATGCACCAACTGCCAAGGATCTTGCATCTCGCGACGTTGTATCACGAGCGATAACAATGGAAATTTTAGAAGGAAGGTAAAAAAAAATTTTTGTCTTTTCTATTTTGATAAAATTTGTCATTTTTAATTTATTATTTAATTTAAATTATTTAATTTAAATTTCAATATAGAAATAAAAGAGAATCATTTTTTACAGAGGAGTTGGAGAGAGAAAGGATCACATTTATCTGCAACTTAATCATCTGCCCAGTGAAGTGATTCGAACAAAATTGCCCGGAGTTTCACATTTAGCTTGGGTTTTCGCTGGAGTTAATACTGAAAAAGAACCAGTACCTGTAATTCCAACTGTACACTATAATATGGGCGGAATTCCCACTAATTACAAAACACAAGTAAATTATTTTATCATTTTGAAAATTATTCTTTCTTTTTTCTTCTTCTTGGTATAGATTGAAAGGCAAAAAATAATAAAAAGATAAAATTTTCATACAGTTGAATAATAAAATTAATCTAATATAATTTTCTGTATTTTTTTTTTTAAGGTTCTAACGAGAGAAAATGAGGAAGACAAACCTTTGGCGGGTCTTTGGGCAATTGGCGAAACAGCTTGCACTTCGGTTCATGGTGCCAATCGACTTGGGGCAAATAGTCTTTTGGAAATTGTCGTTTTTGGAAAAGCTGTTACTGAGGAAATTGAATCATTAACGAAACCAGGTGAACGTCATGAAGAGACATCACCGGTACTTTAATAAGTATTTTATAAAAATATTTTCCATAACTTTGTTGAAATATTCAAATTCTATTTTAAATCATTTTCGCTTTTTTAAAAATAATAATTAATTTTGTTTTTATGGAAAAAAAATTTTTCTTTTGTCAATTTAGAATTTAGGAGATGAAGTGATTTCTCGATTTGATGCAACTCGTCATTCAAGTGGTGATATTCCAGTGGCAATTTTACGCGATAATATGCAAAGAACAATGCAAAAATACTGTTCGGTGTTTCGCACGTGTGATGTCCTTCAAAGAGGTTGTAGGGAAATATCACGATTATATATGTGCGATCTTCCGAATATTTGCGTAAGTATAAAAGAAAATTCTAATTTCATCCTTGTTATCTAACTTACAATTATTATATTTTATCCACATTCGAAAATTATTAAATCAATTAATATTTATTCAATAATTGTATTTTTTTAAATTCGAAACATATTTTATTTTATTAATTTTTCTTTTTTTAAATTTAGATTCAAGATCAGTCTCTCATATGGAATACGGAATTAGTGGAAGCTCTGGAATTACAAAATCTTCTACTTAATTGTTTACATACTGTTTATTCAGCAGAAAATCGAAAGGAGAGTCGAGGATCTCATGCCAGAGATGACTTTAGAGTAAGCAATTTTTAAGTATTATATTTAAGTATTATATCAAATTTATTTTACCTGATATAATATTTACAATTTAAAAAAATATTTATTTTTAAATTTTTATTTATACAATTAATTATTATATATTAATTCTACATTAATTAGTGTCAGATAAATTTATTTAATAAACATTTAAAATTAATTTTACATATTAAATCAATAATTACAGTAAAAGAATTTTTTATTGTAATTTTAAAAAGCATTTCTTTTTTTTCAGTCGAGAATTGATGAGTACGATTATACGAAACCAATTGAGGGTCAAGAAAAGTTACCATTGGATAAACATTGGCGAAAACACACTCTTTCTTGGGCTGCTGATGATGGTTCTGTAAGTATAAAGATTTTTTGCATTTAAACAATTATTAAGTCTAGATTATCAATTTTTCAAAATAAATAAATAATTCACATTTTCTTTTGTAATGAAAAAATTTTTAATTCAAATAAAAATTTTTGAATTGAAAATTTAAATTACAAAAACAAAATGTTATGAATAGAATAATTGTGAAATTATGAAGAATAATTAAAATATCACAAATATTAATAATTAATTATGTAGATGAGTATTTCTTATCGTCCTGTAATTGATACAACATTGGATGAAGAAGAAGCTCAACACGTACCCCCAGCAATTCGTACATACTGAATTAGCTTTAGAAAAATTTCAAGTACAATTCATATTTTAAAAAAAAGCCTTTGGTAATAAGTGAAGAGTCTTTTATTTAAAAAACATAATCTATAAAAATTAAAACATTTTAATCAATTTTGCATAAAAATATGTTTCATTTTTAAATATTTGTTTAAATAGTTTTTATTTATTTATTTTGTTTATTCAGTGCTGTTTTTTACTCTAATTTTATATTCAAATTTCAAATATTTCCGCGTTCTTATTTAGCGCGTGTGCAGTTTGTTTGCGCATGTTAAAAAAATTAAAAAAAAATGTTAGGCACTATTTCAATTTACGTTAAAAGCTCCGTTGTAAGTTAAAAATACTTTTTTTCTAATATTAGATATTGATTAAAGAAACTTTATTTCCGCTTGAAAAATTATTAAAAAAGAATTTAGGAAGTTACTTTTTTCAGTTTCTTTCAGCACAAAAAGTAAATATTTTGTAGGATTATAAACGTTAACTTCAATATTTGCAATAGTTGAATTTAATAGTTGTTATAATGATTCTAAATATTATAAAAACAAGATAGTTTATTAACATTTTATGTCAATTTTTTAAAAATTAAAAAATTAGAATTTCCTAACCTCACTTTTAGTATGTCGCTGTCTTTTTTGATATAATACAAAAATTAACTTGGTATATTTACAATAACTGGAAATTTAATTAATTTTAATTAAAAATTGATAATAATATAAAAAAATTTCCAGTTGTTTTTGTTAAAAAATGTTTATAAAATATGAAAATACCGGAAAGAGATGAAAATTACTAAATGTTTTTATTTTATGATTTATAACATAAGAGAAAAATTAAAGGGTATTACATTTGTCGTGTTTATTGTAATTTCTTTTTTAATATTCTTAAAAATTATAAAATAAAAGAGTTTTTTCGAAAATCGAATATTCTTTCGGAATTTTTATTGAGAGACACTGACGCATTGTCACCAATAAAAGTAGACCAAAATTTGAATTTACCGCCTTTTGAAATATTCCGGTAATTAGAATACTTTTAGGAATAATTTAACATACCTTTGTTAAACATTATCGTTTATTATGCACTATTTAATAATTTTAATATTCACAATTGTTGTCTACTATTTTAAAAATTTCAAATTAAATCCCACAGCAGGGTGCAGGTGTTTTAATTATTTTTCTTTAATGTTGGCAGCAATGGTGATAATTTAGCCCACAAATTTCAGTCGGTACTCAACCTTTCACAAAAGTAAATCACATTGCCGTGCTGAGAAGTGCGCGAGGTGAAAAATTGGGGTTAGTTCTGTTTGGCAGATTGTCGATTAATATAAGTATTGAACCGACAATTAGGCCTAAAAACAATCATGAACGGATTACTAAAAGTATCAACTATTTTGGCGAAAAATTTCCCAACAACGACCCTGGTAAGATGAATTTTCAGTTACATAATTTTTTTTATACTTTAATCTTACAAACAATATAACTTGGCTCCATGATTTCGATTCTATATAATTACATTATTACATAAGTTTGCATTAACAATTGTCGTTTGTTACATACAAGTGTAATAATAAATTTTCAAAACAATGGAATGCCGATGTTCAAATTTAAACAATACGGTACTGATATATGGATTTGGTTTCTAGCAGACGACTCATGTTTTGTCTCATTTGTTTTGAAGGATTTGATTCGAAATTTTAACATAAATGTTATTTTACAAGTCTAGAAGAATGTTGCGAAGAATTTTGATAATGAGAATTTGATTGTTTACTGGTGGAATTTTTTTTAAGGAGGAAAAATAAACGAGTGTAAATAAAAATATCAGTGACATCCGTTTTGGAGCATGTTTAGTGAAATTATTTACTCTGCTAAATAATCAAAAAGAATTTTTTTTTTTGACAGAGATATTATTTACATAACAAATGTTCGTTCATGAATAAATAAAATTTATTTTCATTATAAAGTTTTTCGATATTAGTTAGACATTGAAATAATTAATAAAAAAATTGTTAATTAAATTTTAAGAAATTTTTTTAATATAAAATTAAATTAAAATGTTAGATTAATTTAGAACATATTTTTTATCGAGGTAAACAATTTTTTTCCTGTTGTAATTAGTCACGTCAGTCCAGCGCAATAAAGATTGAGCTTTAAATCAAAGATATATTTCATAACTTAACTGCGCGAGGTAATTGCACTGGGCATGCAACATATGGATATAAATGAAAGATTGTTATGTAATCTTAGTTTTCATTATGATAAGAGACAAATTGTCCATCAAATGTTAAATTAAATCATCATTAAATTTCAATAATAAACGCGATATTTATCTCTTGAGAAGAATCAATTTATTCTTATCTACTATCTCTTTTTCACACACACTCGTCTGACTCAAAATTAATAATGAATTTTCTCCATTTATTGCTTTTCAAGGTTTATTTTTCTTATATAAAAATTTCACCTTCATTTTTATTGCAAACTTAACATTGTCTACATGATTTTATGATTTCACATTTTGTTTTAATGATTTAAAAAAAAGGTAAAAAAACAATCAATTTTTTCCTTTTAAAACAATTCTATTTTTGAACATGTTAATGCTATGTAAATTAAATTCAAGAATGTATTCTAAATAGTCTGCAAAGTTGATCCAAGTGTTCATAGTTCGATTGAAAAAATTTTAAATTTTCGAATACAAATTTTCATAATTTTTTTTTTTTATTCTGAAAAAGAAAAATAATTTTTCGTTTTTTTTCAACAGTTATTTATATGAATATTTATTTAATTAGAAATAATAAAAATTATTTTAATAAATTAATAAATATTTAATTATCAGTAATAAGTTCTAATTTAAAAGTACAATGTAAATAAAAATTTTTTTGAAACAATTCAATCAATTTCTCTAGAAGATTGTAAAATACTGATTTAATTCCGATCGTAATCGTTCAGTTTTATCATTTTTTTTTTTTGCAAAAAACATTGCAAAATGAAAACAATGTAATTATTTTTTTGTTTCATTGTTTAAGAAAATTTAATTTTAATGATAATTTTTGTTGTTTAATAATAATAATAATAATAGAATATTAATAACAATAATTATAAAAAAAGGAAACAATGACTAATGTAATTTTCATTTTTTTCGCAGAATAAATTAGGTTTACCTGTAATTGCCAGCCGTCAATTGCATTATGGTCCTGATACGAGATACGCAAAGGCTTCGGATGGTATTGGAAAGAATTATCCCTTGATTGATCATACGTATGATGCGGTCGTTGTTGGTGCCGGTGGAGCTGGTCTTCGTGCGGCGTACGGTCTCGTCGCTGAGGGTTTTAAAACTGCCGTTATCACAAAATTATTTCCCACGAGGTCGCACACAGTTGCTGCACAGGGTGGAATTAATGCCGCACTTGGAAATATGGAGGAGGACAATTGGCAATGGCATATGTATGACACTGTTAAAGGTTCCGATTGGCTAGGCGATCAGGACGCAATTCATTATATGACCCGCGAAGCACCGAAAGCTGTCATTGAACTCGAAAATTGCGGCATGCCCTTTAGTAGAACAACAGATGGTAAATTTTTATTCTGAAAAATTCGATCTAAATTGAAATCTGATTTTTTATATTATTTTTTAAATATATTTCACGAAAAATTTTTTTATCTAGTGAATTAAATTTTTAAATATGAAAGAATTGCAAAGAATCTATTTTCTTGAATTTGCAGTATAGTAGGTAATAAATGGAAAATAATTAGCACTTTATTTTTCCTGCTGTATTTTCCTTTGTGGTCGAGGAGCATAATGATCTTTTTTTCTCTTTCCGCTGGCGTTTTAATTGGCTCCTGTAAAAAGACAATTTATTTTTTACACTTTTTTTCAAAGTACTAGGTATTTAAAATTTTCCGTAGTATAATTTGATAAATTTTATTGATTAGCTTATTTGAAGTTTAATTTGTTTTTTGTAGGAAAAATTTACCAAAGAGCGTTTGGTGGACAATCGTTGAAATTTGGAAAAGGTGGACAAGCCCATAGATGTTGTTGCGTGGCTGATAGAACTGGACATTCTCTACTTCATACACTTTATGGACAGTCATTGAGCTATGATTGCAATTATTTTGTCGAATATTTTGCATTGGATTTACTCATGGAAGATGGAGAATGTCGAGGTGTGATTGCACTTTGCCTTGAGGATGGTACACTTCATCGATTCCATGCAAAGAATACAGTTTTGGCAACCGGTGGTTATGGAAGAGCCTATTTCTCCTGTACTTCCGCTCATACTTGCACTGGCGATGGCACGGCAATGGTGTCCAGGGCAAATTTACCAAATCAGGATCTCGAATTTATCCAATTTCATCCCACAGGTAATCTAAGATGAAAAATATAATTAAACAAAAAAAGTTCTTTTTCAATTTTCAACGAGAATTTTTTCATTTTTGAGTTTTGAATTTTGAAAAGAATATCAACGTGTTCTAATTGCTTTTGTTTTCTTTTAAAGGAATTTACGGAGCTGGTTGCCTTATCACAGAGGGAAGCCGAGGAGAAGGTGGTTATTTAATAAATAGCGAAGGAGAAAGATTTATGGAAAGATATGCACCAGTTGCGAAAGATCTTGCATCTCGAGATGTTGTTTCACGATCAATGACAATTGAAATTCGCGAAGGAAGGTAAAGAAAAAAAAAAGCAAATATATAAAAATTGTACAGAAAAATGAAAATTCTTTATTTCTAACTTCTTTCTTTCTTTTTATACAGAGGTGTTGGTCCTGAAAAAGATCACATTTATCTACAACTTCATCATTTGCCACCAGAGCAATTGCACGCAAGATTACCTGGTATTTCAGAGACGGCAATGATTTTCGCTGGTGTGGACGTAACGCGCGAACCAATTCCAGTTTTGCCAACTGTTCATTACAATATGGGTAAATTTTTTTTTTCGTATTTAGTTTATTTCAATTTTTACTTTTACACATCGTTTCTATTTTTCTCGATATTTTTTATCACCGTTTTTAATTAAAAAAAATAATAATTCAAGAAGTTCTTCTGAATTTTGCAAAAATGTTTTTTGTAATTTCAAGGCGGTGTACCAACGAATTATAAAGGACAAGTTCTGACGAGTCAAAATAATCAAGACAAGGTGGTTCCTGGACTTTACGCCTGCGGTGAATCTGGTTGTGCTTCCGTTCATGGAGCCAATCGTCTAGGTGCAAATTCACTTTTGGATCTCGTTGTTTTTGGACGAGCGTGCGCAAAAACCATTTCCCGTGAGAATAAACCTGGCGAAAAAATTGGAAGACTAAGTCCGGTTGGTATAATTACATCGAAAAATTTTTCCATTTTTTAAATAAATTTTTTGAATCTTTTTTTTTTTACGATTTTAGAACGCGGGAGAAGAGTCTGTTGCTAATTTAGATGCGATAAGAAATGCGAATGGCTCTATATCAACGGCAGAATTGAGATTAAATATGCAGAAAACAATGCAAACGCACGCGGCCGTTTTCCGAGAGGAACAAACACTTAAGGAAGGTAATTGGCTCATTTTTCAATATTTAGAATATTATTTAAAACTATTATTGATGTATTTTCAATTTTAATTTTAATTTTTTAAAATTTTACCAGTTATTTTATTATTAATTAATTAATAATTAAATACCATTTGGGAAAATTTTTCTTCTCTTTTTTCGTTTAGGTTGCAAGAAGATGAGCGCTTTATACAAGAAAATGGACGAATTAAAAGTTTCCGATCGTTCTCTTATTTGGAATTCCGATTTAATTGAAACATTGGAACTTCAAAATCTCATGATAAACGCGGTGCAGACAATCACGGCAGCTGAGAATAGAAAGGAAAGTCGTGGAGCCCACGCAAGGGAGGATTTTAAACAAAGAATTGACGAGTACGATTATTCAAAACCTTTAGAAAATCAACAACCTAAAGACATTGATCATCACTGGAGAAAACATACTCTTACACACGTCGACATTAGAACTGGCGATGTAAGTAATTTTTTCTAAATCCTAATTTAAAATATTTAATAATTCAAAATTTCAATTAGTCTAAAATTTACATATTTTGCAATAATTATTGAAAAAGTCAAATTGTCTGTTAATAAATATATTTAATTCTAGGTAACAATCAATTATAGACCAGTAATTGATGAAACGCTTGACACACAAGAATGTAAAACAGTACCACCGGCAATTCGTTCATATTAGAAAACTTTGACAAATTGCAGTCAAAAAAAAAAGAAAAAGAAAAAATATGTTAGTCTAAAATTTTTCTTACCCGATCATCTGGTTACATGATGTGAATTGTACGTGCGTCGAATATCAACTGCATTGCGAGTCTCTCAGTTTAAAACTCCGTGCGACCCAATTATTGCTAACCATACCAATCATTTTTCACTAACAAGCAATTGATTTAATTTATTCTCTCGATTGTGTTTCGTCGTGCACCAAAGTGTTATCTTGTCAGTGCTTGAACGCATTTTAACGTGAACAAGCTCAATTTTTTTTTTCTAGGATACTGGTGTTGAATTTCATCTCAAAATGATTGGAAACAAAAAAAAATTTTTATTTAACAAATAAGAAAGAAAGGAAAAAGCCCAGTTGATCTCCGAAATAATATAAAGGCTGTATATTATAAGAATTTAGGAATTATGTAAAATAATGTCGATCTTAATTTACACGCCTTTTAAGGAGATTTTAATTCCTTTATATTTTTTTTTCTAATTTTGTTTTGAAAATTTTTTTCGCATTTTTTAGAATTATAAAAATTTATTTGTATGTAATACTCAGTAGAGAAAGCTTTAAACTCGTTATAATTATTGCTTTTCAAGGAATAGTTTTTTTTTTTTTATTCTATTCAATAATATTTTTTGAGAATTTATATACGTTACTCTGAATTTCTAAATTTTACTCATTTTTTTTTTGCTCTATGACATGAAATTTTTTTCTAATTTACAATGGTAGTAAATTAATTGTTTCAATAAAATTATCAATAAAAATTGTTGTGGCAATAAATCAATTTAATAATATTGCTCCTTAAAAGATCGTGAAGCACAATATTGTGCCACTTTGCGGCTTTATACTTAAAAAAAAAAAAGAAAATAGTCATGACAACGTGAAAATGAATTCTGCAGCGTTTGTTGTAATACAGTTTGTAACGTAAAATAATTTTTATTAGAAAACAATAATATTGAAAAGCAAAATAAAAAAATAGCTCTGCGAGATGAATCTTGCTAAATTTGTAAATATTAACCGATTTTCAGAATTCTTATTATATATATTAAAAAAAGAGAAAAAAAAACATCAAAAACTCGAAGCGTTTTTTTGGTTAAAAAATAATTTTTAAATTTCCGCTTTACAGAAAATAAGCTCGAAAAATTGAATGTAAAGTGAACGAGAATTTTTTAAATAAATAAAAAACAAGTATTATAAAAAACGAATCTGAAAAAAACATGTTAAAATCAGTATTGTAGTTTTTTATTAAAATTTTTTCTTAACTTTCATTGAAAATTTCACTTGTAAATTTACAGTTGCGTATAATTATTATTTATACAGTATTTAATTAATTAAATATACAAAATTTCAAGTTAAAAAAAAATTTTTTATCATAAAGAAAGAATTTTTTTTTTTGTTCGATTGTATGAAAACCACTGCGAATAAAGAATGAGCGAACTTTGTCTGAGACGCTTATCAGGAAATGATTTTATAATTTGGCCCCTAAATCATTAATAAATAATTATATACGAAATTTTTAAATTCGTATATTAAAAATATAATCCAATATGTACATATATTATTATACACATTACCTGATATTTCTACTCCAGTTTTTACAATGATAAAAATTGAAATATTCTTTCAAATGCAATTTGTTGGAATAATTTTATTAAAAAAAAAAAAATTTCCTAGAATCAACGCGCAAATATTGCAAAATTTGACAATAAAGAGAATTTTTCAAGAAAGATATTTTGCTGACGAAAAATACATTGTAAAAAAAGTTATTGTCTAAAGTGGAAACATATTTTTTTTACGTTCTGCTTTTAAAACTTGGCCTTTGTATTTTTATTTTAAAAATAAAATAAGTCATTAACATCCAGTGACAATTTGTTAAATAAATACAGGATATGTAAAATATTAAATAACTTAATAATAAGAATTATGAGGGAGAAATATAATTATAAATATTTTTTTTATATAGAATTAAAATTTTTTTTTATTTTTACCATACGAAAAGATTTCTTTTAATAGTAAAATTATTATTAAAAAAGAATTATTACCTATATTTTATAAAAATTGAATTATTTGGAATATAAATAATTTTATTCCCAATAAGATAAGAATATTTTTTTTCATCCCAAAGTATTTATAATTCTGCGATCCTGATTATTTTTATTTTGAGTTAACTGAAAATTTGTCCATTTTCTATTCTCTGCTTTGTTTCTTGCTTCTTCACGAAACGCTTTTTGATCCGCAAGCAGTCTGTCGACGTCTATAAATATTATGAAAAAAAAATTCTGCTTCAAGTTTTTTAACTTTTATTATTATAATGAAGAATAATTTTTTTCGATTCTAAAGTAACTTATTATTCAATATTGTGCAAAATGAAAATTGAAGCGATATTGATGAACAATATTAACAATTTGATCTAAAAAATTTTTAATTGAAAATTAAAATTAAATTAAAAAATTAAAAATTAACTCACTTCTTTGAGGATGACCATTCACGTAATTCATATTTGCTGAAAGAAAATTATTAATTATTAATTAATTGTTATAATAATTTTTTTTAATAAAAATAGTATAATAACAATTATTATTAAATTTGAAATTGTAAAAAATTTGATGAAATTTTTGAATGATTATTAATATATTATATATTGTTAAAAATCTAAAGAAAATTTCATTTTCAATACTCACCAATGCAAATAAATGCAAACAATAGAACAGAAAAAAATATTTTAAAATTCATCGCTATAAATTTCTTCACTCTGTTAATAACAAGACGGAAATTGAAACGTTTCTAAATTTAATACTAACTGAGTAAGAATTTATATAGGCTTCTCTTTGAGATAAATGCGATAAAAAGCACTATTATTTAAACAAAAAATTTCCTTATCGCAAAATGTACATAATAGGGGATTCCCACATCATTGAATTCAAATTAATCCGCACATGTATTCGTAATTTCTCGCTCTTTCTTATTAACCGTATACGATTAAAGAAAAAAAATTTACATTCATTGAATTTTTTCCATAAACTAATAAAATTATAAACATTTATAATATTATATTTTTTTAATTTACAATATTTTTATCGACGTTTTTAAAGAATTGAGAATATAACGGAACAAAAAAGTAATCAAGAGGCGAATATAAGATAGAAAATTTTAGGTCAAAAGTCACAGGTCAAGAGGTGAATGTCACCTTAATAATTTAGGTCAAAATTGACAGGTCAATAATTGACTATAGACTCAAATTTCTAGTCAAGAATCACATGTCAAGAAGCTTATAATATCAATTATTTATAATTTATTGTAAATTAATAATAATAAATAAATCATAAATTACAAAATTGATATAAAATAATAAAAAGCTATAGTAATGAAAAAGTAATTTTTAAATAAAATAATATTTTCATAAAAAAGTTTCATAAAAAATTTAAATATTCTAGAAAAAATAATTAATAGTTCAAAAAATATTATAATTTTTTTTTATCTTTTTTGTGGTAAAATTGTTAAATTATAAAAAGAAAATTTTTTTTTTCTTTAAAAAGTAGTCTTATTAGTTTAAATAGTAGAAAAAATTATTAAATTATGAAAAAATAATTAATATATCACAATAAGTATATTGTAAATAAAATTTCTTTCTGTAAAAAAGATCATATACTTAATTGCGAGTAAATTACACTGCGGAGAATAATTGTTTGCTTTTGATAATAAAATATATTGTTGGATAGAAAAATTTTTCTTCTATCCACATTGAAATATAAAATATTTTTTAGCTTTAGGCAAAAAAATTGATTATATAAATTTTTTCAATACATCAATTTTTTTACCTAAAGCTAAAAAAATTGATATAATTTATTTAATAAACATTATGTTAACATTAAATTAATTTACTAAATTAATAATTTGAAATAAATAATAAATATAGTTAATTAAGAAAAGAAGAATTTAATATTTATTATTTAAATTGAATATTAAATAATAATAGTTATTAATAATTTTTTTTAGAAAAATTAAAAAAATTGTATAAATAATGTTCTTCTTTGTTTTTTACAAACTTCCTCAGAAAAATAAAATTACTTAAAAGAAGAAATGAAACAAGTGTAAAATAAGTGATTTAAAAATACAAATTTAAACATTTATTG
>JUFY01013947.1:72987-87349 GCA_001855655.1 Leptopilina clavipes
TTCAATTTGAAAGATAAAATATTTTTAAAAAGCAAATAATAAAAAAAAAAAGAAGTAAAGAAAACGAAATTAATGAAATAAATTAAAAAAAATTTTTATTAATAAATAAAAAATAAAAAATTTAAACATTTTATAAAATTATAAATAGTAATTCAAAATATTAACTTACCAATAAATGAGAAGACAATGAGTAGTGTAAAAAATAATACCTTCTGCTTATTCATTTTACAAAAAAAAAAAATTTCTCTTCTTTTCTTTTTTATATTAAAAAAAATTATTTTTCGTTGTTTATTTAAAAAAAAAAAAATTTGAAGGGAAAATATTCCTTTTGCAGTATACACACTACGTGCGCATATAATACGCACTATGACTTTTTTTGAGAGCATTCACAGCTGGGGTCGCGATCTGAATTATTTAATTTATTCATGGTGCTAAATAATTCTACAACAAGTTCATAACTCTCGTACCCAACACTATAAGCAAATTTCCTTTTAATTCAGAAAATAAAATTATTTGCAATTTATTTATATTAACTATTTTATTATAAAAAGAAATTTATTATATTTTTTTTTGCTAAGACAAGTTGTATAAATTAAATAAAGATTCTATTTTTTATAAATTATTTATTAATAAAAATAATATTTAAATAATAATATAGTGAAATAAATTATAAAATAGTAGGGAAATATTTATTCCATTATTTTTTATTACATTTTTACTGATTTATAAAATAATTTATAAATAATTGATAATAAAATTAATATAATTGCATTTGTTCGAGAAAATTTATTGAAATGGCAAAATTTACATGTTAGTATAATAAGTTGCCTGTCCCCAGGGGCATTAAATGCAAAAAAAATTTAAAGAAATAATTAATTATTTATTAAATAATTTATTAACTTAAATAATAAATACAAAAAATTACTAATTCAAGATTTATTTTGTCAGAAAAATAAATGTAAAACCCATTTTATCAATTTTTGATATTTATTTTCTAGTGAAACAAATTTTTATCAACTTCTTTATAAAAAGTATAAGTAAATTTATCATTTTTTTCCTTTTAACTCTTTTTCTTTGCGATTAACAATTAAAAACCATATGTTTGTATTTTAAAAAAGAAAATTTTAATTTTAGTTGTTTTTAATAAAAATAGTTTTTTATTTTAGTTGCTTATAAAAGTAATTTTAAATATTTAGTAAATTATTCATATTTATTAAATTAAAAATAACTTAAAATAAACTTCATATTAAATCAATAATAAAATATATGCACAAAAATTAATTAATTTTGTTGAAAACTTTCAATTTAACAATTGAAATTTGGATAGAGT
The DNA here is from genome assembly GCA_001855655.1 of Leptopilina clavipes. Classification (NCBI taxonomy): domain Eukaryota; kingdom Metazoa; phylum Arthropoda; class Insecta; order Hymenoptera; family Figitidae; genus Leptopilina; species Leptopilina clavipes. The sequence goes on from JUFY01013947.1 coordinate 74,318, forward strand.
CGAGACAAATTTCTCTGATTATTCTAATTTCGAAAAAATTGTAATTTTTTTTTTCTTTTTGAGGAGATGGAGAAATAAATGAAGAACTCGCAAAATTAAAAACCGGCATTGAGTTATAATGATTTATTGTAGTAAAATTAGAGTAAATAACAATCACATATCGCGTCATCTATCAAACGAGATATAACACACATGTTAAATGATGCGACATAAAATAATTTAGATGCATCGTTTCGATGATTTGATGCCACGGTGCTTAGAAATCACGTAACATTAATTAAAAATATATATGTTTATTATATATAATATATATAATATGTATAAATTGTCGAGTTTACTCCTATAAATATCTTCTAAAAATCTTGTGTGGCAAATAATCACTTAAGAACAAATTCACAATTTAGTCGTTTCTTTTTTTTCTCTAGCATTTTTTTTTTAGGCACCAATGGTATGCGGACCCTGTCTTTGGTACATATGACCGATTCATTTTTTTAATAATGTTTTTTATTATTATTATTTTTAACGAAGACACTCAATTGGTCCTCCATAAGTTTTTTTTTCTCAAATTACATTTCTCTCTCTCGCTCTCTTTCTTTCTTAAAATTCACACATCACTTTCTTTCCTATATTTTTATTTGTTTTGTTCTTTAATCAATATATATATTATATATATATCGAAGATTGGGATAGTCGTTTGTCAGTGACACAATTTTTTTTCCTTTAGTGCACAATTCCCAACGAATTCTCAGTCTTCTTCCTTTTTCTCCGGCTTCAAGTCCACCATTGCGTGCAATTCTTCGGGACTGTAGCTGCAAAAAAGAAGCAAACATAATAAAGATTAATTTAATTTTGAAATTAAATTCGATGTTTAATTAATGAAAAATTGCAAAATGGAAAGTATGTGTAAGAATATTTCTATGAAAACTTACCCTAGGAGACTCTGGAGATCGCAAACAAAGCGGTAAACGTATCGTTTGCCGGCGGTTTTGTGAATAATATTCTTGTCGTAATAATATCGCAAACCGCGACTAAGCTTCTCGTAATTCATTTTGGGCTTATTTTTTCTGATTCCCCATCGTCGTGCGACTTCATCTGGATCAGTGAGTTTAAATTCCCAACCGTCGCCAGTCCAAGAAATGAAGCCCTGACACGATTTGTCCGTTAATAGTTCTAATAGAAATTGCCACAATTGAATTGGACCAGAGCCCGTGAAGCATGGACCACTTCCTGTAAAATTCAAGAAAGAAAAAGAATATTAATTATTGGAAAATTATCCTATTATTCTATTCAAATCAACTCTAAATAATTCTAAATATTCCATTAGAGAAATTAGTAATTTTTTAAAAATTTTGCTAGTTATTAAAAAAATATATAGATATAAAATTTTGAATTCATTTTCGTGAAATTTGGAGAGAATGGAACATACCCGTGTAGCCAGCTAACATGGCGCTTTGAAGAAGGGGTTTCTGATCGGGATTGTTGCCAATGGCTGAAGGATGATGGGGATTTGATGAATCTCGGGGTCCTAGACCAGCTAAGAATGCAGGATGATGCGATAAGTGTTCACCGAGTGGACCCATCGATCCCCATTGTTCGCCACCGCCACCACCGCCAGTTCCACTTCCGCTACCTGGCACCGTTTGGAATGACGCTGCATCGTACTGTCCGTACCCTCCTTCGCTGTACCCCTCATGATAACGACCTGCAAAGCAAAAATTCATCATTAGCAAATAATTATTAACCATAACCAATAACCACGTTCTCAAAAACAAAAGACAATTAAATCAAAAAAATTTTTAATAAAACCAGAAAAACAAATAAATATTCGGTTAAATAAATATTCGCCTTAACAAAAATTCTTTTAAATAAATATTCGTCTGAATAAAAATTCGTTCAAATAAATATTCGTCTGAATAAAAATTCGTTCAAATAAATATTCGTCTGAATAAAAATTCATTTACATAAATATTTGATTGGATAAATATTCGTTTAAATAAATATTCGCCTGAATAAATATTCGGTTAAATGAAAATTCGGTTAAATAAATATTCGCCTGATTAAAAATTCGTTCAAATAAATATTCGTCCTGAATGAAAATTTATTTACATAAATATTTGGCTGGATGAAAATTCGGTAAAAATAAATTTTCATCTGAATAGAAATTCGTTTAAATAAATAATCGGCTGAATGAAAATTCGGTGAAAATAAATATTCCGTGAATAAAAATTCAGTTACATGGAAAATTGGTTAATAAAGAAATAATAAGAAACAATTCGTTTAAAGAAAAATTGATAAGCCAATTGAACACACACCTCTTGAGTAGTTTTTGAAGGGAGGTGGCTGGTACTTTGGTTCCAGCTGAATGCCACTGGCACTGTAGAATTCGGGAGATCCATCGAGATTATAAGGATGAGGTGGCTGATGATCCTGCGGTAAATTATGATACTCGGAGGTCTCATCATAGCCAGAATAATGCGCCGGAGTCATGTAACTCTCCGATGTCGAATTGCTGACCCGCAGATCGACTTCGTTGCCACTCGCTCCAAGGTCGCCGCCACTGGGTAATCCTCCTCCTCCTCCACTTTGTAAATGTTCCGTTATATGATGATTGCTGTAGTTTGCTACAAAAAAAAACCAACCAATCAATCATTAAACATTGAAAATTACACTCTCGTGCCTATGATTTTTAAATCATCATCACAATTTTCATTTTCGAATTTTTTCCTTTAAAAAAGTTTAACATTTTCAAAAAAAAAATCAAATTTAATTTATTTTAAAAAGATGATTAATAGAAATTAATTATTCAATATTTAGGTATTTTTTTTTATTAATTTACGGGGGCGGAAAAATGTTGATTATACTTACATTCCGTTTTGAGCTGATTTAAATTTCGTAAATGGATGTAGGCGCTATTAGTGTTTGGATTATTATTGTTATTATTGTTGTTCAAGTTGCTGCTAGGAGTGGTTGAATGAGAATTGTTTGGCGGTTGATTGCTATGATTATGAGGTGGTGGTGGTGAATTTTCTCTTTGATTGTCATCCTGACACACTGGACTGCGTAGGTGATTGTAACCTCCTGCAAAAATAAAAAAACAAAACCATTAATAAATAATAATTAGGTAAATTTGTTTTCGAAGTAAAAAAATTTTTTTCCTTTTGGAAAATAAAATCCCATTGTGAGTAATTGGGTATTTTGTTTGAATAAAAAATCTATATATAAGAAAGAAAGTTCATAAGTGTTACAAACAAGAAGAATAAAAAAAACTTCCAGCTGTCTTCTTGATAAAAAAAAAAAAATTGAAAAAAAAGAAAGGGGAACAATCTGATATTCTTGAGAGGGGTCTCGTTTGAGACACACCTCTTATATTCTCAACAATCATCTTATTCGCTATTGGCTATTCTAATACTGTAACTAGATATCTTATACAGTTTCCTAAATAAATCAAAGGTGCAGATACATATTTCTTTAACAAAAAAAAATTGTCAAGTAAAATCATTTTCGTTATTTTTAATTTATTTCATTATTATTATTATTTATTTCCAAATATTACTTGAAATTTAAAAATAAAGCAAAAAGGCAGAGGTAAAAAAAATTTCCCTTCCTCAAGGTTCCAATGTTGTTATCTACGGACCTGGCACTAGATTTTCGAAAATCAAGATGGCCGATCCAATATGGCGGAGGTTTTCTCAGAAAACGAACGACTCGACTGTAAAATTTGCCACCGGGAGTTTTCGATGTCACTGAATACAAATCCATCATTGGATTTTCAAAATTCATTCAAAGAAAAATCGAAATCGCTTGAAACTCTAAAGAAGTTGAAAATAAAAAAAAATTTTGTAATAAATATAAATTTCCATGAAGTCATGGGTAATTGTTGACAGAGTTAATGTGTCAAAAAGATATACTACGTCGTAGGGAGAGAGAGAGAGAGAGAGAGAGAGAGAGAGAGAGAGAGATAAGGCAGTTGACTAATACACGTTTGACTGATATAATATCAAGAAAATCGAGGTATAGAGGAGATGGAAACGCGGGAGTAGAATGAACAAGATCTGGTAAGCTGAACGGGAGGAATGGATGGAACGTGGGCGTTGCAGTGAAACGATTGGTGGAAGTGAACTCCGCCTATGTTCGTCGCAATACTAACAAAACTCGTGAAAGAAATTCGCGGGATAAAGAATATAACACAGAAAAAATTTTAATTTATTTTCAACTTTTATTGTCTTCTACTTTAATTAATTCCAAGTCAGGGTCATCTTCAATCAACTCCTAGAAATCTCACTATACCATTTTCTTTTTTCCCCTCTCTCTCTCCTCCTCGTTCATCAAATAAATAAAAATTATACCATTTTGTATTTTTGCCATTCTCAGGAATTTGTTAAAGTAAAAATAAAAAGAAACCAAAACATATCGAAATATATTTCGAAAGAATAAAAATCGAGGTGGGGCTAATTAATATCCCGCGGAATATCGGAATCGGAACACAAGACATGGAACAAGGAATTATCAGAAAAAAATACCATTCTTTCTTTCATGTAAAATATTTTGTTAGAGGTTTAAAATATGCAAGCAATAAGCATAATGAAGTTGACCCCTGGGTATAATAATATGCGCTTTTTTTTCAAAAGAAATTGAGAATTAATTATCCCTTTACGATTATCTTTTCGAATAATTAGATAAAGATAACGATAATTTGCATTTATCTAATTTGTTTAACCATTCAGAAATCAGATAAAATGAGAGAGAAAAAAAGAAACTAGAATTACAATTTTTCCCGACAAAGAACCAGAGGAATTTCTTTACATATGTAGAGGAATAAATTTATATATATATATGTTTTGTAAATTAAATTTTTCTGTTCCATTATTTAAATAAAAAGAGAAAGACGAACTTATATTGTTTCTGAATTTTTGGGAAAAGTTGAAATTTGTTATTTTAAGGGAGGTTTATTAGATTAGGATGGTTTGCCATTTTTTTTTGAGTGGCACCTGAAAATGCACCTTCAAGTCATCAGCAGCAGCAGCAGTAATATAGGAAAGGTGAACGCATGCAGGCATGGCGTGAGGGCCAGCTTCGAGCAAAACTCCCACGCTTTGCTTCTGTGTAGACATATATACACCTACGAATGCATAAATACATACACATTTATATTCCATATAATGCACAAAATGGGGTGCGAGCTGGCGTTAACTGCAGGTGAAGCCATGTACAATTTAATGCGCGATAGGGATTGTAACTTCTTGGCAATATTTCCCTTTGTCCTAAACAATGTTACACACTTTTCACATTTCCAATACCGACAGTCAAAGCAGGTAAAAATATTTCAATAAATAAACAAACAAATGAAAAAAAAATATTTCAATAAATAAACAAACAAATGAAAAAAAAACATTTAAAGAAAAAATAAACAAAAAAAAATAAATAAATAATTGAAGACCTCCACGGAATAACGATATATGGCACAATTAAAGATGCTTACAATTTTTAACTTTGATTTGACATAGTTAGTTATTCCAGCAAAGTATATAATAAGAAATCAATAAATTGTATACTCTATATATTTAAATTTACTATTTTATTCGTTTTGGCATATTTTTCAATAATACATGCTCATATTTTCATTATAATTACATTAATGTTAAAATGTGCCACAGATCGTTATTCCGTGGAGGTCTTCAATTAATCTTAACGTTGAACCTTGTTTTTAGTATTTTCAATTCGTTTCTCAAGAACGAAATTTTTCCATCCGGTTCAGAAATTGACCCACTTTGTTCTATTCAAAATAGGGCGCTAACAAGGGCTTAACAGGAAAATAGAAAAACTAGCTAGGACTTTACAAAAGTCCTTTTTTAAGTAGGGCAATGTTATTTGTCTCTAATTTACTCCAAGTCAAAATCTTCACTCTCAGTTAGTTTTCCTAGTTTCTTGCCAGGCCCTTGTTAGAGCCCTTTTTGCCCTATTTAGAATAGTGTTTTACTAATGGCCTAGCTGGTTTTCCCTGTTTCTTGCAAAGCTCTAGTTAAAGTCCCACTTTGCTTTATTTCAAATAGGGCTTTAATAAGTTTCTAGATAGTTTTCCTATTTTCTTGCAGGATTCTTACTAAATTCCTGTTTTAAATAGGCAAAATGGGGCTCTAACAAGGGACTCTAATTGTCTCTGATTTACTTTAGCTTTAAGTCTTTACTCCTAGTTAGTTTTCCTAGTTTCTTGCCAGGCCCTTGTTAGAGCCCTTTTTGCCCTATTTCGAATAGTGTTTTACTAATGGCCTAGCTGGTTTTCCCTGTTTCTTGCAAAGCTCTAGTTAAAGTCCCACTTTGCTTTATTTCAAATATGGCTTTAATAAGTTTCTAGATAGTTTTCCTATTTTCTTGCAGGATTCTTACTAAAGCCCTGATTTAAGTAGGAAAAAGTGGGGCTGTAACAAGGGACTCTAATTGTCTCTGATTTACTTTAGCTTTAAGTCCTTACTCCTAGTTAGTTTTCCTAGTTACTTGCAAGGCCCTTGTTAGAGCCCCTTTTTGCCCTATTTAGGAAAGAGTTTTACTAATGGCCTAGCTAGTTTTCCCAGTTTCTTACAAAGCTCTAGTTAAAGTCCCACTTTCCTATATTGCAAACAGGGATTCAGTAAGTTTATAGCTAGTTTTCCTATTTTCTTGCAAGATTCTTACTAAATTCCTATTTTAAATAAGGCAAAATGGGGCTCTAACAAGGGACTCTAATTGTCTCTGATTTACTTTAGCTTTAAGTCTTTACTCCTAGTTAGTTTTCCTAGTTTCTTACAAGGCGTTGTTAGAGTTCTACTTTGTCCTATTTAATATGGGGCTTTAGTAAGGTCCTAGCTAGTTTTTCTAGATCCTTGCAAGAAACCCTTGTTAAAACTCCTTTTTCCCTATTTAAAATATGGCTTTAGTAATATTCTAACTAATTTTCCTGGCTTCTTTCATTCTTTTTTTCTTCTTTCCTTGTTAGAGTTCCAATTAACCTTGTTTGAAATACGGCTTTACTAAGGGCCTAACTAGTTTTCCTAGTTAGTTTTCCTCTTGCAAGACCCTTCTTAGACTACCACTTTTCACTATTTAAAATAGGGCTTTGCTAATAGCCTAACTAGTATTCCTATTTTCTTGCAAGTCTTTTGTTAAAGCCCCTTTTTTGCCCTATTTAAAATAGGGCTTTAGTAAGTTTCTAGACAGTTTTTTCTATTTTCTTGCAAAGCCCTTGTTAGAGACCTTTTTTCCCTATTTAAAATAGGGTTGTATCAAGTTCCTAGCTAGTTTTTCTCGTTTCTCCCCAAATCCTTGTTAGATCCCCTTTTCGCCCTATTTAAAATAGGGCTTCAGTAAGTTTCCAGCTAGTTTTGTCTATTTTCTCGCAAGGCCCTTATTAGCGCCCTATTTCAAATAGGGCAAAATGGGACAAATTTCCCCTTAATTCTTTTTCATTTTCTCAAAATTTGGCACAATTATCCGAATGTTTTTTCCCCTTTACTACAGAATACAGTAAAGAAAATAAATTTGAAGGTAAATCAGAAATTTGCAACATTAAAATTCACGTTTTCGTTTTGTATAATAATATATATTGAATGAATATATTATTTTGAAATAATATATTCGGGTTAAAATTTTAAAGAACACAAGCGCATTTACATTGAAGAAAGAGGAACGAAAGTCTAATGGTCTTTTGGGAAACAGCTGTCCATATCGCGATTATAACTTGACTGGTCTTTCGTTGAATTTGGCGCGTGCCCCTTGTCTGGCCACCTCAGTTGCTCTCTTGCATTCTGCGCTCACGATGCGCTTCTTTTCGTATATATATATATATATATGGATGTCGGCCTTTATCGAACGTCTTGTGAACACCTGTTCTCCGGCTGATACGCGGCTGTTTCTTTTTGCTTACTTTCTTCCTTTTTCAACGACAACCCCCTCCCCGCCCCCATGCCCAGTTCATTTCTCGCCTTACTTCTCTCTCGATCTCGATGGGAATGCAGCTCAGATTCATTAAACCAGCTGCTGACGACTCATTTAAAATATATAAAAGAAAAAAAAAAAAAAAACACGCCACATATGTCCTTTTTCACAGATGTATATTTATACGAGAGAGAAATATATAGGCAAATATGGAAATCTGGGAACTTCTTTTTCTCGAGGGGGAGAGAAGTTTTTAAGGAAAAAAAAGCATAAATTATTGACCGGGAAACTAGTTTAGAGAGAGAGAGAGGAAAAAAAATGTATCATTAGTGCTTTTATTGGAATTAAGAGGGAATTTATATTTTTCTTAGGGAGCGAAGTGATTTAAATGCTTCACATATACATTGCAGAGAAGATTATTTAGAAAATAATTTTTTTTTTACACCGTAAATGATAAATTAATATTTTTAAAGCTTATTTTTCAATTTGGAATTTTTCACAATTACTTTCCGTAACAAAAAGAAGCGCGACGAAAATTTTAACGCCTGCTTTTGAATCACGTACACTGGAAAAAAATTTATTTGAGTCAAATAATCATTTACTTTATTATAAAAAAAATATTTACTTGAATCAAATAATCATTTACTTTATTATAAAAAAAATATTTACTTGAGTCAAATAATCATTTACTTTATTATAAAAAAAATATTTACTTGAATCAAATAATTTTTATTAAAATTAAATATCGTGGCAGTTCAATTTTTTATGATCGTCCAATAATGAAATAAGAAAATTACGAAAATAATATTCGAGTTCAACGCTGACAAGAAATCATTAAATAATTAATCTAGCACAGTTTCTGGATAAATTCTCTTGAAAAATTCACGACGGATGTTCGTCATTATCAAATTGCGCATCTGAATAACTCTTTTGCTGATTTATAAAACGTATTCATTTGAATGTGAATCATCTCTGAAATTTTCATTCTTAAAAATCATGAAAAAAAAAATAGAGGAACATCAAATTTTCATATGCCCTAAAAATGAGATTTTCTCTAGCAGTAAAATCTACTTTTTCCCTTTCAAAAAAAAAAAAAAAAAAAGAATCCTACTTTCGACTAATGTATTATAATAATGACACTTAAGTCCCTTCCATCAGTCATCAAATTAGATGGAAAAAAAAGTTACTCTCGTTGATGGAATTTTATATAGTTAAAAACAAAAAGTGATTTTCAAGTCGTCAAAGACAATTAGAGATATTGTTAAAACAAAAAAACTACTTTAACCTTTTTATTTTTCAGTGTTCTTTCACTGGAAAAAGAAAAATAAAAAGAAAAATAAAAAGAAAAAAAAGAAAGAAAAAAAAACCATGAAGAAAAATGATTAAAAGAAGCGCTATTGTTTATCCGACGAATTGGATGAGAAATATTTGTATATATAATATATAAAAGAAGAAGAGAATTCGGAGCTTTCTTTTTTCGTCTTTCCCTTTTTTAAATAGTCTCGGGACGCAAAGAATTTTAGAAATGTCGCGTGAGTAATACTCGACGATTGTGCGATGCGCTTGTATTAAATAAAAAAAAAAAATAAGAAAAAAAAAGTCGTCCTCGACGGCAACGAAACCGCGTGCATTGTTCGGTAGACTGGTGACCTGCGAACTCTCCCACACTCGGTTCGCACACGCAGAAATCAACTTGAGTCTGAATTTGCCGAGTCTACACACACACATTTTTACCGCGAATGAAAGAAATATATATATATATATTTTTTTTTACGTGTGTTGTCTTTATATACTCAAATATTCTCCATTGGGCATGGTACCAGGTTGAACGTGAAGGCACACGCACTTTTCGGAGATATATAAATATAAGCGAGCAGGTGATAACTATAGCAAAGCACCAGGCAACAATATCATTTTTTTTTTTTAATATACGATCAACAGTAAATTAATAAATTTACGAGAAATTTTCACTCCCCTGTTTATATTCGGTAACGTAACGTTACGTAATGTTGCAAAAATGTTGTATGTTGTAAAAATGTTGCATAATTATTAAAAACAGGTCAAAGTCGCTTTGATTTTTTGCAATGGAGCTTTAAATGAAAAAAAATTAGTCCACGATTTTTGACCTGAACTTTAGGTCCATTTTTATTATTTATCTTTATCTATTTACGCCATTGACCTAAATTTTCCACTTCCGTTAGAATCCTGATTCTGACCTTAATTTTAAATTTTCATTCTCACTACCTGTGACACTGGACCTGAATTTTAAGGTTCTTTTAGGTTCTCGCAAGGGCATTAGGAGAACAAAAGGATTTAATTTCAGGTCAAAATCAAAAAGCGAACGGAATTATGAAATTTAAATCAGGGTCGTAAATAGATGCAGATAAATAATTAGCCATTACAAATAGAGCTAAATTTTAGGTCCATTTTTAAATAGATAAAAATATTTAATACAATTAAAAATTCAAAATAGACCAAAATTTTAGGTCTATTTTTAAATAGATAAATATAAATAATTAAAAATTAAAAGTAGACGTAAATTTTAGGTCAAAAATAGCAAATTATTAGGTTTATGGTTTAAATAGATAAAGATAAACAATTAAAAATTCAAAATAGACCAAAATTTTAGGTCTATTTTTAAATAGATAAATATAAATAATTAAAAATTAAAAGTAGACGTAAATTTTAGGTCAGAAATAGCAAATTATTAGGTTTATGGTTTAAATAAATTAAAATAAACAATTAAAAATTCAAAATAGACCTAAATTTTAGGTCTATTTTTAAATAGATAAATATAAATAATTGAAAATTAAAAGTAGACCTAATTTTTAGGTCAAAAATTGCAAATTATTAGGTTTATGGTTTAAATAAATCAAAATAAACAATTAAAAATTCAAAATAGACCTAAATTTTAGGTCAAAAATAGCAAATTATTAGGTTTATGGTTTAAATAAATCAAAATAAACAATTAAAAATTCAAAATAGACCTAAATTTTAGGTCAAAAATAGCAAATTATTAGGTTTATGGTTTAAATAGATAAAGATAAACAATTAAAAATAGACCAATATTTTAGGTCTACTTTTAAATGGATAAGGAAAAATAATTAAAAATCGACCTAAAGTGAATATAACCTCAAAATTAAGGTCAATAAAGGACATAGAGTCCTATAAAAAATGTATATGTTCTAATAAAGAATAATTATATATAATAATTTCTGTATATATTTGAATCAAATACCATTTAATTGACTCAAATAAAATTTATTTGATACAAGTAAATATTTATTTGATACAAGTAAATATTTATTTGTTACAATATTTTATTTGATACAATAAATATTTATTTGATAATAATCAAGTAATTCATTTATTTGAATGAAATGAATTTTTTTTTTCAGTGAAAAAATATATTGTTTAAATAATTGAATTTCTGTTCAACAATATATTGAAATTAAACTAAATATGTAACGATTGAAGAGAGATAAACTAACGAATGAATTGCTTTTTTTAACAGAAAAAGTAAACTTGTTTTTAAATATAAATGCAGTTAATCGAGAGAGAGAGAGAGAGAGAGAGAGGGGAGGGGGGTTTAAAGTACACATACATATAATACTGTGCGTGTGACCTTTATCGTTAAGTGAATAATTATTTGGCGCTCACCTGTTCGCGTACAAAGTGTTTGCCCAGATATGCTATATGCCACAGTCAATATATTACTTAAGTCAACGGTGCAATCACTACAATGGTCGTTATCAAAAAGCGCTGTATAAGTGTCACGGAATCTAGACGTGGGAGTTTTTTTTTCTCTCTTTCTCTCTTCTCTCTTCTCTTTTTTTTTCTTTTTTTTTCTGCATGATATATACACGCACAAAAGTGCCGATGCTCTCTGTGGAATTCCTTCAATTATAAAAAGAAAATTTCTATAGAAGCCTCTTTTGGTCATTCCTATTTAATTTATATTATATGCAGATAAAGAAAAAAAAAACGATGTCAGTCTCAGTGAATTACACTATTTAGCGAGCAATTTTAGCCAAAAGAATAAAACAATTTCTTGGAATTATTTTCTCAAATTGTTGTTTTATTTTATAATTGTTGAATTAATTTAGAAGAATTAAATATATCAAAATTGATTGTTTTAGCCTCGAAAAAAAACAATGTAATAATAATTGTTCAAAATTCATTGAAAATTAAAGCGCCTGTTATAAGATTATACACTCATCACCTCTGTAAATCATACGTCACTCACTCACAAAAAAAAAACACGAGTTGCGCATAGATTCTAATTTGCTCTTTAACCTTTTTTTTTTCTAACTTCCGTACCTCGTTTTGCGCAAACATGTGCTCCGACAAAATTACTTCTTAAAATCAGTGTAAATCTTACGAATCGTTAACGAACATAATTATTTAAACAAAACAATGTTTACCATTGATTCAACTTTAATTAAATGTAAAATTAGTTTTTATTCTATTGAAAATAAATATCGTTTTGATTGAAGTGATGTGAAGTGATTTTATCTCAACCGAATCTAACTCTTAAAACTCATAATATAACAAAGGAAAACTAAAAACTTAAACAATTACTCAAAAAACGAACATAATTAATGGTCCTTCGAGCCGGATATTTTCAACGATTTACGTAAATTAACAACTTCATAGATGAATTGCTATAAATGCTCAGATGCATGTTCAAATTGCACATTATTCACAACTCTGGTGAGAAATCAAATCTACAGTGAGGAAACTAAGTATATAATCAATTCTTTAAATTTCAATTAATTTGAAGTAAGTATTCTTTCCGTATTAAAAAATAAATATTGAATAAATTTACATTCGCTTAATTATCATTCTAATTCGCTTTCTAAAACTAACTACTTTCACAAAAATTATTAACTATTTACAAAACTTTACAAATTAAAGAGACATTTTCTATTTACATTTTTTTCTCTCCTCTCTTTTTTTACCTTGCTAGTGTATTGCGCTTCTTGGGGGGAATAGTAGAGTACTTCTAAGGAGTGTACTACATTCAAAGCTTTCAAGGTTTAGATAAAATTACCTCCCTTAAAATCTCAAAATTGATAATAATTAATTTAAGTATATTTAATGTTTAAATAGAAAACTAACAAA
>JUFY01013951.1:0-71579 GCA_001855655.1 Leptopilina clavipes
ATAATAATAATAATAATAATAATAATAATAATAATAATAATAATAATAATAATAATAATAATAATAATAATAATAATAATAATAATAATAATAATAATAAATCTAAAAAATAAATTATTTAAATAAATATAGGATTCGAATTATCAGTATCTGCGTTAAATTGAATATAGAGACAAAACATTGTTAAGCATTAAAAGTCACATTTTATATTATTATTGCTTGGATAGATTATTAAATAAAATAATAATTTATATAATAATCTTTAGAGCCTTTATATAAAGCAGTCTAATTTTCTTTACGGCATGTGGGCTTGCCACACTTTATATATATATGAAGGACACACCACTGCTTCAGTCTATGGTAAAGGTTATTATAAATCCTGTATGTTAATCACTTGCACAACTTAATTTCATCTCAAAATTTTTGCACTGCAAGCAATCATTAGGATTTTATAAAACAAATATATATATTCATAATTTCATAATTTAAAATAGGGGGACATTTGAAGTGACTTGTAAATTGAATAAAAAGTATAATTTTTTTTTTGCAGAAAAAAAATGTGCCAGAAAAGAGAATACAAATTACTTAAGATTGAAAATTTCTTTTTTCTTCTTTTTTGTACAAATTTCAGAAAAAAGATTCGAAAAAAATTCCAAAATAGATATTAAATTTAATAATCAGGTGTTAATTTCGATTATTATAATATACATTTTTTTTTTATAATATATATTAGATAATATTGTTGATAAGATATTAATATATAATTGAAAATAAAAAATAGAACTTAGGAATAATTAACGGTACTTTGCAACTATTTTCTTGGCTTTGAAGACAAGATTTAAAATAAATAGTGAGTCACTAATGACAACGGTTTTCATCTGTATAATCATTAAATCGGAAAACTGCATCCATTTTTTATGGAAATATTAAAATAAATGAGAATGTAATACACAAGTATTCTCCAAAGAATTAGCATTCTTGTGTGCACAAGAAATTATTGTCGATAGGGCAAAAAAAAACTCATTTATACTAATTATCAGACCATCAATAGAATGAATTGATAGAAAAATTTGATTTTAATTTCACACTAAAAAAATAGTTCCCGCATTTTATCATTTTATTTGCAAATGATTTTTTTTTATTTATAGGTATTTTGCACTAAAATTTGCATAAAGTTAAAAAAAAAAAATTCTATTCTCATGTATTAATAAATGAAAAGTATAAACAAATTAAATTTTTCTCTAGCTTCAAAACAAAAAAAGTTGAAAAGTATCTTATGTAAAGTCAATTTTTTATTATATCAGTTTGATTATTATTCAAATAATTGTCTTCATCGCTAAAATGTATTTATGTAATGGTTATTTTCTATCTAAAGGAATTTCTAGTTGCAAAAACATCGTGTAATATAATGTTGTATAGCATTCCATTGATTCAACTATATATTTATTTAATATATGTATATACATGTCCTATATGCTGTCGCGTCTTCACTTTCCTTCGAATTGCTACCGTACAATCTCCGATAATTATTTACCATAATTATTTACTACTAATTATCAAACAAACAAGCAAACATAAAATTTATATGCAAATATGAAAATTTATTGCAAATTTCATTCAATTCGCATTTTTTTAATGAAAATTCTCGCACCGAGAAAAGAATTTCAAATATAATAAATTAAATAAATAATTAAATATTTAAGTAATTAAATAAATTATTAAAAAATTTAATAAATTACTAAATAATAAAATAAATAATTAATTAATTAAATAACATAATAAATAATTTAACAATTAATTGATTATTTAATAATAAATTAACTAAACAATTAAATGTACAACTATAAATAATTAATTAATTAAGAAACAATAATTATATTTAGTAAAGGAAAAAAATTTTTCGTATCAAAGACATTTCTTTTGAATAATATATATAGGTCAAAGAAATGTTTCTTCAACACATTAAAGCATTCTTTAAAAAGAATTGTTCTTTTGATCGAATAAATTTCTTCGTAAATACATTTAAAAAAAATTTCCATTGATTCTATAAGAATCAATAAAGGAAAATTAAATAACACAGGTGCCTTTCGAATCAATATAAAAATATTCTACAATATTGAGAATAAAAATGAAATAATTGGAATATTTTAAAATATGCCAAAAAAATTTTTTTTTCTTAATTATATTATTATTAAGAATAATAATTTTTCTTTTGCAGAATATTTCATATAGGTATGTACTTATTTTAGAAACACGGAAAAAAATTCAGAGATCCTGCATAGAAAATTATATCATCAAATTAGTCTTATCTCGAAAACGTAATATTCTTCATTTGATATAATTTTTGTGTTTTGTGCTTTTAGTATTAATTAGGTAAACGTTATATTATTGAATAACTTTTATAAGTGTAGTAAAAAATTTGTCAACTTTGAAAACATAAGTTTTATATAATATGCGATGATGAGAATTTCATAATGCTCTCATAATGTTTATGTATACATAAAAATAAGAGCGCGTAATGTGTGTCAATCTTCAAAAATGTACTTTGAACTTCGACTACGAGAGAGTTCATTGATATAAGTTTTAATACACTTCACGCCTTCTGCGTATTAATATCGTATAGAATTGCCTTTTGAACAAGATCACGTTTCCTTGGAGGATTTTTTGCAATTCCAATCTACACGGTCTCGGTTCAATTATTCGTTCTAATATCCATTCTTTCCTATATGTATAGATTTTACCTCGCAAACTTTAATTTCCTAAAAAAAAAACTATAGCACGGCCATTGAAAGAGAAATTACTGCATAAAAAAATATATCACAAAAATCAATCCATCAATCATAAAAAGAAACTTGTTTATTAAAAATCGAAATTGAATTTTTTTTCACTTCAATATAACTTATAGTTTTATCCAAACTTTTGTTTTTAGTACAAAGTTTACATACACTTTTTTCAGTCCTTTCACCAATTTTAAGTCCCCTCAGCGTTAATCATAAAAGATTTTTAAAAAATTAATATTTTTTCTTTTTACATTTGTTGATTAATTGGAAAAATTTTTTTTGACAAAAATTAAGTAATAGAAAATTTTTTTTTTAAATCGTTTATCATAACGCTGTGGTCCTTCAATATTGAGAAAAACATTTGCAGATTTGAGATGAAGGTGTAAATCAAAGGACTGATTGCAATGAAATGACAATTTAATTATTTAATTAGATTCTTCAAAACTGATGAAATTTTTGTATGAAGATAATTAACTTTTAATTAATATCAAATTGAACTTGTATAATACCAGTAACAGGTTTATAATGATTATAGTCTAGATTCCTTAACGATTGCTAGTTAATTTATATCATTTATATATATATTCTATATAACGAAGGTGTAATATTTGGGCATTCTCCATGGGTGTGTACAACAAAAATTTTTTATTGCACAATTATTCTTTTCAAGTATGTAGAACTCGTGATGTATTTGGAATCTGATAATGGAGGGGGGCACCTGAATGACGCCACTTAAACTTTCTTTCAATGATACACTTTCGATTTTTGTTGAATACAGAAAAAAAAGAAAAAAAAAAAAATTCTTTAAGATCTAACTACAACATGGACATTGTGTATGCCCATCATTGAGCGAAAGTTTCTTCTCGAGACTATTATTCTATCATCAAAATCAATAATGAAGTCTTTCCCTTTTTTTTCCATCACAATAGACGATTTGTATTTAACAAAATTTTCACCCGATCATCAATTTTAATTAAAAAAATAAAAGAAATAAAATAACTCGATACAACAGTAAAAAAATATTTCAACAGAATATTTTATTATTCTTGTTGTCTTTAAATTAGTTTAATTTACATTCATGACAATAAAAGACTGTGTAGTAAATTCAAATTGACTTAATAAAAACAGTTAAAAAAAAGTCTATTACGACATTTATTGCTTAAGGTATATTTTTTTTTCCTTTTTTTTTGAAAAGGAAGCTTATAAAAAAATTCAAAATTGGAGGTCAATAAGGAACTGAAGTGTAATTATTCCTTCATAAAAAAATAAAATTATGTATAGTGATTAATAACTTTCAGTATCGCGTTTGAAATCACAAGAAGGTTGCATTTTAAAAAGTAAATAAGTTTATACAATCTTTCAGAATTTGTTATTTTATCTGGAAGAAGATAAAAACCCACAGTAAATAAAATAATAAAAAAAAGATATATTTAAACATATAAATTAAAAATTGAAGTTTCAGTATCAGACATAAATATATAAATAATAAATTGTTTAATATGTACTTGATGGGTATTTATTAAAATGTTGTTAATTTAATAGTTTGTGATAATCAACAGTTGTGCTCTTTTAATTAACTTTTAATTTAATTTTTTAATTTTTTAAATATTAATTTAATTATACTATTTTTTAATTTTCAAAATAGTAATTTAATTACAGTATTTTTTAACTATTAAAATATTAATTTAATTATATTATTTCTTTATATAAGTAAAGACCCTTTATTAAACAAATTACTAAATCAATTTTCCATAAAAAGAAAAATTTCCTCTATTTTTTTTCTAGAACAAATAAAATCTTTTTTATTTCTAATTCACAACTATAGCTGTATTTATAATGAAAATTTTGTCGAGATGAATAATGAAATTTCGAAATCTTTCGAGGACATCTGAACTTGATAGACCAATAAAGTTTATTAGAATCGCTTCCAGAATATTATAAAGGGGAATTAAGAAATAAAAGTTAATGAAGGAAAGGGAAGCATTGAATTCGAGGTTACATCCGGAAGACCTACAAGGGCAACTAGTCTTGTATGTACACATGTACTTGGCATTGCTTTCGTTTGATAAACCGGTAAATCCCTAATCACTTGTCAGCTTAATTATTTACATAAATAGAATACCAAAATGGAAAAAAAATATTGAAAAAATATTTATCAATCTCAATATACTATGAAATGTATATATATATATATATAAATATTTTTTTAATATTCTTTTTTCCATTTTTAAATAATTATTATATAATACTATATAATTATTAATTATATATAATAATAGTTAATATTTAAGCGTATTTATGTAAATTTTAATTATAATATATATTGAATAAATAAATAAATGTGTCTGATTTTTTTTTCGAGTCAAATCATGAATGAATAAAAATGTAATCAAATACGTATCATTACGTTTACGTTCGTGAGTATATTGCGCATTTCTTTCACTAATTCTCGTTAAACTTTGTCAAGACAACTGTGGGAAGGTAATGCTCTAAAACATTCTCTCCTCTTCACAAGCGTGCTTGTACCATCAGTGAAATTTCTTCCGTTTACAGAAAATATATACAAGATTAATGAAAGTGATTTCTGATCAATTTTTATAATCATCAGATCTTTAATTAATCTTCCCATTCCCGAGTAGTATTAAAATTAAATCATTCTATTTTCACTAATACAAAATTTTCTATTTAAAATGACGTTAAAGTGACATTAAAATTTAAAATGAAGTTAAACAATTAAATAATTTAATAATTTAAACAATTAAAATATATTTTAAATTAATCTTCTTTGATTATTTTATCGAGAAACAAATGATTACATTTTTATATTCGATCAGATATCATATTGTAATGTTATTAATTCAGTGTCGATTGAGTTTCCTTGACATTTATTGAATGTTCAACTAACCAACAGGGGGGAAAAAATCATAAATTAAAAATATATTGAGAAAATCTAATAAAAGACTTGAATGGAGACCAATAATTTCCCAACGATTAATTCATCAAAAGTTTACATTAAAAGACGTTATCCATGACATTAAAAATTCGTAAAATAAAAATTCCCCCTTTAAATTAAAAATAAAGAGCAATTTTCCTAATTTTTTTTTTCTAGAGAGAATTTTTCTGTCTATCTGAACTGAAGATTTGTGATTTTGGAAAAAGAAACCAAAAATTACAGAAGATAAAATTTCTAATAGCCGCTTTAATGAATTATACTTCTATATTACATCTAATAATTTTATCATCCTTTGTCTTCCAATTGATGATGACTTTACTTCAGTTTGGTAATTTATATGTCAGGGATAAGCGTGCCTTTAATCGTAATTATGTGCGTGAAGAATGAGGTTCCCATAATGCATTGCAAACATTATAATCTCTACCGCTTTCATGTATATTACAGAGGTATAACCGATTGCATGAAATTCCTAAATGACAACGTCACCTAGACCTCAATTCAATTTCAAACTAAGGTACAAAAATACAGCAAATATAACAGTTTTTTTTACCACTTCAAAATCATCCAAATAAACCATCTTCGATAAACAATTCTTTAAATGTCAAACAAATAAATTTGATATTTAGATATTCAAATGAGAATATTCTGCGCCGGAATATATATAATTCACGTGATCTTTAATTCCCCTTACAAACGGATTAACATTTCCCTATTCCCTTTGACATATGTAATAATTTAGAGTGCAATCTATAGTTGGTGGTACCAAGAGTCCACAGGTGTATTATATACAATATCGTTGCGAGAAATATATACACATTGATGCTCGCAATGTTTTTAGACCTCTCTCTAACGCGCGCGCTTCTTAGTAGTAATAGAAAGTGTCCTTCTAAAGAGTTAGCAATAACCAATGTGACTATGGATTATATATTCCCAGTGTGTTTATTTTCAAATCATCATGGAAAGTGACAACAATGTCCTAGTTCATTAATCCCTCAATGAAATGCGAAGATGAATGACACCTGAATCAGCAATTATTTCTCCTAAACTCCAACGAGTATGTTTCCTATACAATTGGAATTAGAGATAATTTTCTCCAAATAGGAAATAAAGGACAAATACCATTTCTGTAGTCACATGGAATACTTATTAGAACTACTGGTCATGAACTTATAAAAGGAAATTACATATGCATGGCATTACTTTCGCTTGCGACTCAACCCAAACATTTTCAAGAATTTATTTCACGTTGTGTTTCTCTGATTTTCTAGTAAAATTATATTAAACTATAGATCAATTTTGCAAACCTGTGACTAAAATGGGACAAGTATTATGCCACTTTACCCCGTATGATAAGGGGTAAATTTCTCTTTTCTAAACTAGTCTTTCTCTACACTAAGAAACTTTGTTTCAAAATTTAATATCCTGCATTTCAAAAAGGGGAAATCGATGTTTTTATGCTATTTAATCGTACGAATGTATTAACTACTGGATAACATAATACAAAGAATAAATATGGTACGTACCAAAATTTAGTATGGATTATACTAATTTTCCGTATTATGTTGTACGAACGTAGCAGCTTCGGACAACAATACAAAAAATAAGTATGGTACGTACCAAACTTTAGAATGGATCATACTAATTTTCTGTATTATGTTGTACGAACGGACATCATAATACAGAAAAATAAAAATGCAGCATAATTAGGAACGAAATTTTATAAATTTTGAAACAAAATTCTTGCAGTGTAATAGAACAGAATAAGGAAGTTATATGAAAAATAAACAAAGATTATATTGATTTAAGTATGAAAAAATCTAAATTACAGGGTGGAAGGTATAATCCTGGATTCATCCCAGACGAAGGCTTTCATAATGTGGAACTCGGAAAGTCGCCCAAGGACGATGGAAAGGTGGGTTATAGAACTCTTGAAGATCTTTTGCAACATGGTATTCCTCATTTATCAAATTATTCATGGTAGTAAAAATTTAGAACTGCCTCGGGTATTATGCAATATTACGTTTAAATTTTTGCTCCTTATGTTATTAACATTGTCGCATTTTTCAGAACAAAAATAGCTACAATCTTGATTATGGGATTCACGATAAGAATAAGAAAATTTCACTTTCCCTGCCGGAACAGATGGTGAGTTATGATAATCCATGCACATTATGACTCATTAAACGATAAATTAATTACATTTTCAATATAAATTATACCCTTTCCTCGAGATGTCAATTATAAAGAAGCTTTACCATCAAATTTATACCATTTTTCACTATTTTCTTCACATTAGAATTAATTACAATCAAGGCTAATTACTCGAGATTACCTTGACGAATAGGATTTGAATGATCTTAAGAAGAAGTGTTATAAAATGTATATAATATGTATATATTTTCTATTGTCACAAGCAGACATCAATAGAGGAACAAAACGAGAGGCAAACATGGGGAAATGGATTGGAATTTTTGATGTCCTGCATAGCAATGTCAATTGGTCTCGGCAATGTATGGAGATTTCCATTCACGGCTTTCGAAAATGGTGGCGGTGCCTTCCTGATTCCTTACATTATTGTTCTATTTCTGGTGGGAAAGCCATTTTATTATTTGGAAATGATTATGGGCCAATTTACCAGTAGATCGTCAGTTAAAATGTGGTCATGTGTACCGGCATTTCGAGGTGTTGGCTGGGCACAAATGTTTTCAATGATCGCCGTTGGCACCTATTATTGTTCATTAATGTCCGTGACTCTATACTACCTCATTAACAGTTTTCAATCACAATTACCATGGTCAAAATGCCTCGTTGAATGGGGTGATGTATGCATAAATTCAGGAAGAACTGATGAAAATATTACACAACATAATCATGGAAAAAATATGACTAACATGATGAGTTCTGCCGAATTATATTTCACGTAAGTTTCGCTATACTGGAGCGCAGGCGCAAGCGTCGGAGTGGGGACAATAAAAGTGAGAGAGAAAAACGAAAACTTCTCTCTCACTCTCATTTCTTTCGCACAATTCGACGCTTGCTTCTTAATTAAGCCCCCAGTAGTTAAAGATCCGATGTTTAACATTTTTTTTTCTCACAGAAAGACTGTACTGAAGGAGAAATTAAATATCGATGATGGAGTTGGATTACCTGACTGGAAATTATCAATCTGCCTGTTTGTTACCTGGCTTTGCATATTTTCAGTTTTAGCTCGTGGAGTAAAGAGTTCGGGTAAAGCCGCCTATTTTTTGGCACTCTTTCCTTACGTAATAATGGTGGCACTACTTTTGAGGGCTGTCACATTAGAGGGTGCAATGAATGGAATTATATTTTTCATAAAACCACAATGGGACAAACTTTTTGATCCACAAGTGTGGTATGCAGCAGTAACTCAATGCTTTTTTTCACTCTCCGTATGCTTTGGAGGTGTTGTCATGTACTCCTCTTATAATTCATTCCGTCACAATATTTACAGGTGGGTTGTATTTTTAAAACAGGGGATTTTTAACAGAAATTATGAATCAATAAATCATTGGCAAAAAATTTAGACTCAGGTATATCTAAATATGACGTAAGAAAAATTCATTAAAGAGGATGAAAATTAATATTCAGAACTGATATTT
Organism: Leptopilina clavipes; assembly: GCA_001855655.1. Taxonomy (NCBI): domain Eukaryota; kingdom Metazoa; phylum Arthropoda; class Insecta; order Hymenoptera; family Figitidae; genus Leptopilina; species Leptopilina clavipes. The sequence continues at coordinate 9,354 of JUFY01013951.1, forward strand.
TAAGTAACATATGACAAACAATTATTTCACAACTGATTTAAATGATATGTCTTTCATAATTCAGGAAATTAAAATATACGTCAATAACTTTTTAAATATGTATATCTACTTATGAAGTTCCTCATTTATTATTAAGGAAATAAAAACTAATATTAGACGCGTCTTTGTATAAAGAGAAAAATTAATATTCTATTTTACAGAGATGTTATTGTCGTCACTAGTTTGGACACAATTACAAGTCTCATGGCAGGATTTACAATTTTTGGAATTCTCGGTAATCTTGCTCATGAACTTGGAACAGATGACATCACAAAAGTAGTTCGGGGAGGAACTGGTCTTGCATTTATATCATATCCTGACGCTATTGCTAAGTTTACTGTTTTACCACAGGTGAGGACAATAATCATTTCATTATTATCTCTATAGAATATTATTCAAGTTCATTTTTTATCTTGTAAATTATATATTGTACATATGCAAATAAGTACCTATAAAGAGATATTTCACTCTACTTTGAATATAAACATCGCACGTAAATGTGTCTATGTATTTGATTTCTATTTTCAAAATTATTTTTATTACAACACAAAGAAAAAATTCTATAATTGTGAAATTATTCATTTTTTCACAAGTTAAAATCAAAAATATACCAAAGACATATATTAAAAAAAGTGGGGAACAAATTATTATGCAATTTGTAAGTAATAAAAAAAATAATTAGATAAGTTTTCACTTGAACGTTAAATGTATATTAATAGCAATATTTTTTTTTAAATAAATCTTTCGAAAAAAATGATAAAAAAGTAATTAACTGTTCAAATCTTAATATCCATAATTTAAAATCACTTTTAAGTGTTTCAAACATTGGATTATCAGAAGAGTTAAATTTATTATCGGCGGGTCATTTATTTTATTAGTTTTCTCCTTTTAATCTATTAAATACCCGTTTGTTTTAAAATTAATTTAATACTTTCTTGACATTCTTAAAAAATGTTTAATTAATTTACATTAAGACGTTTTACTTTTGAGTCTTCGTTATAAACGTTTAAATTATTTAGGTACTTAATTTTTTTTTTATTTTATTTTCTAATCTGATCCGCATGCAATAAGTGTCTTTTACTGAAATTCACAATAACTTAATAGAGACAGTCCCACATAGGACTCCCGCCTATTTCATTGGTTACTGTTCAAGGTCATGAAACGTCGATTGGCCGTCGTTTCATGACCCTCAAAAGTCCGCCAATAGAATGAGAATTGGAGGGGGAATCCCGCCTATTCCATTGGTTACTGTTCAAGGTCATGAAACGTCGATTGGCTTCAAAAGTCTGCGAATGGAATTGGAGGGAGGCACCAAGGCAACAGTTTTTTGAACATTTAATTAACAAATAATATTTTTCCAGCTATTTTCAGTGCTCTTTTTCCTTATGCTCTTCGTATTAGGAATTGGCAGTGCAATCGCCATAATTGGTGGAATTGTAAGCGTAATTAGTGATCAATTTCCATCTTGGAAAAATTGGCATATCGTTTTAGCAACTTCGATATTTGGATTTTTGGTTGGAACCATTTACTGTACTCCAGTGAGTGTTTTTAATTTCTTTATCACAAATATTTAAGTTAATTTGATAATTTAAAATAAACTTAAGTAAAAAAACATATTATTTCTAACTTGGAATTTAATATTTTAATTTAATTTTTAATAAAAATAGGGTGGACAATTTATATTAAGCTTAGTGGATTACTATGGCGCCTCGTTTGTTGTTTTCGTTCTTGCAACTTTGGAAATGACGGGGATATTTTGGGTCTATGGATTAGAGAATTTATTGGATGATGTAGAATTCATGTTGAATAGAAGAGCATCAATTTATTGGAGACTCTGTTGGGGTTTAATTACTCCTATTTTACTAGCCACTATTTTAATTTACAACATCGCAACTCTTACTCCTCTAACATACAGAGGCGTCTATTATCCTTCTAGTGCTTATGGTAAATTTGGATTATTTTAGAGAAAAATATTAACGATCTGCCACTGAAAAGAAAACTATTGACAATTCTTTTTTTATAGCTGCAGGATGGTCACTTCTTGCCTTTGGTGTTTTGCAGATACCCCTTTGGCTTATTTACACAATTTTAACAAAGAGAAAATTAGGCTTGCCAAAGGTTAGTTTTTTTTCATATAAATTTAATAAAATTTAAAATAATTATTGCTAAAAATTCCATTAAAATTAAAATTTCTTCATGTTTAAAAATCAGAGATAATCTCACCTGCTGGTGATTATTAAACATACAACAAAATTTTAATTTTAAATGAAGAATTTTTAATTGCTTGACTAATGACATAATGTGTTAAATGTTCTAAAAATAAGACAAAAAAAACAACTAATTAACGTTAATGAGTTGAAAACAATTTTTTAGATGATTACGAAGGCATTTAAACCATCAAAGGATTGGGGACCATTTAAGGCATCGGACTTGGCTGATTGGCGAGCTTTCAAAGATGCCAAGAAACAAAAAAGAGAAAAAAGAATATCGTCAAAACTTAAACAATACTTTTATGTTCTCCTTGGATTGGAGAATAGATTGACATAATTCCTATTCTTGCGATAACTAAACAATACAATAATATTCAAAAGAGACAACGGAGGCTAGAGATAATAATACATTTACAAAAATGGTGATTCTTTTCGAAATACTGAATACCCTGAAGAATTTAAAACTACCGTCAAGTTAAAAACAGCCTTCTAGAGACAATTTAGAATTATTAATTAGAATTTTAAGCAGATTTTACAAGAAAAAAAATAAACATATCAGAATCTCTATAAAACCATTTTCCGTATAAAAATGCAGATCATACTTTTCTCTCCAAAAGAGAAAAAAGTAGTCTTCATAAAAAGAAAATATTGTTCAAATATTCCGAACGTTTATAAATGAACAAAAATCTTTTTTAATTTTAAATTCAAATTTTAATATATTAAATATTTACGGCCACGTAATATTAAGTACTAAATAACTTTTGATAACTTAAAATTTTATTAGTACAAAAGAAAGAAAGCAATTTCGCTAAGTTCATTCAACTGCCGTCCTTTTAATATTTATAAAAATAGAATTAGAAATAGTTACCAGTGACATCATTTTATATATTTAAGAACAAAGGTTTAAAAAACCTTTTTGAAGCAGATGTTAAGAAATTAAAGAAAATGGGTCTGAGTCCTTAATGATTCTTTCAAGCGGTTTAATTAATTTCAAAAATATTGATAAATCTCAAAGTCATTTTATTCTACTATATAAAAATATTTTAACAATAGTTTTATATAATTTACGAAAATTAAATTAGAAGATAATTTGCATGTTTTACTTTTTAAATAATTGACAATCATGAATTAAAAAAATTATTTTTATAAATTAAAGAAACCGAAACATTTTTCAAACCGATTTTCCTTAATGATGAGAGTAATATTGCAGTATTAGAAAAGTGTAGATATTTATATATTTTCACTGTGATGAGCACAAAGAAGCAGGACAATAAAAATATTGTATAGTTTAAACAATCATTTTACTTGTCAATGGCATATTGACAATGTTACGTTTATTTAATGATACTTATTATAATGATAAGAAAGTTATGCGAATAATTACAATTACATGTATATGTAAACAAGTTCGTGATACCTATAATTATTACCTGATTAATTAATAATCATTGTACTTATACTAATAATGAAGAAAATTAATATAAGTCCAATTTTTTTAACTATTTAATAATGAATCAAAAAAAATCTGATATTGACTTTAGAATTTAATATCTACGTAATAAAAATTTAGCAGTAACTTTGAATTTATGTGCCAGAACAGTCTTTTTATAGGTAATTGTGCAATTTTATCATGCATTATTATTTATCAATTTCTTTCTACATTGTCAATTTTTAAAACAACATTAAAAATAAATTTTTGTAATAAAAAAATATGTATATTGTAACATATATATTATTCACAATTGAAAATAATTTTATTTTATTAAAAAAAAAAATTAATTAAAGTACCAAAGTTCAAGCATCAAATTAATTATATATAAAAAAAATTTTTAATTAACAATAAATATAGGTATTTTATTTCAAAACGAACGTCCATATATTTATTATTAGTATTTTAATAAAAAGATATTAATGTTTATTGCGACTATATAATGAAAAGGACAGTAATTAATTGTGTATTTGTTTTTTATATAAAGTTTACACATCATTAGATTGTAATCGTTAAAGTTAAACAATGAGAGAAAAATATTAGAAATTTTATAGAACGTTTTATTGGAATTTAAAAAAAAATGAAAAATATAGAAAATTTACTTTCATAAAATTTATATCACTCGACTTTATCTAATAATAATGATAATATACTGCAATTTCGATCATTTTTTTTTCCGTTACTTTTAATTTGTTTCATGTATTATATAAAGACAAATTGTTTAAATAAATTCACATTGTTATTATTAATTAGATTATTATTTCAGTGAGCTTCCAAAAGTTTGTGAAAAGAAAAGTAAATACTCATTTTTTATTTATTTATCTTCTTCAGGAAAAAAATTTTGCAATTTTTGTAAATATATAGTATACTTACAAAAGAGCACAATTTTCTTTTTAATTAATTATAATTAATATTTTATTAGTAAAATAAAATTGAATTAATAAATTGATAATATTATTTACAAAATATTTAAACATCCGAAATAATATTTAAGTCATTTTTGAAAATAAAAAGTGTAGTTTCATTTTGTAAATGGTCCATTGAAATTTGTTACAAAAAAAAAATTTATTAATTATTTGCTTCCTAGTTTGAAAAATTATTATGAATGAATTAACGAGTTACATTTTCGTCAGAAAAATCACATGTATTTTCTGATTCATTTTCATTCTGATTTTGATTCTTGTTTTCATTTAAATAATAAATTTCTTTTTCATCCGAAATTTGCTAGAATAAAAAAAGAATTATTAGAGAATAATTTCTCATATTTTCGAATATTAATACCTCCGTCTTTGATTTTTCACGTTCTATTAATAACTCTGCTTCACATTCTTTTCGTTTCCTTTCTCTTTCCTCACAAACCTGAACAATTGAATAATTATTATAATATATTTAAATAATTTTTCCAATTATTTCTCTAATTATTTAAATCAAAAAATTTTTAATTTAGAATCATTCAAAACAGAAAAAATGAACCTTGTAATGTAAAAGCCAATGTGCCAAAAATTCAACAGGATCTTTTGGTTTTCGCAAAATAATTTCACAAATAGCTTCTTTAATTGGTGCAAAAACATTGCTTTGCAGATAGAAATTATTTACAGACATGTTGTCATTTATGGATGAATTTTTTGCAATTGCAGATCTTGATGAATCATCAACAATTTGTTTTATTTCTTGTTGCGAAAATTCTTCTAAACTTTCTAAGTTCTCAGTGTAAAATTCTAAATTTTCCAATGATCTAACGAATTAAGAAAAAATAAGAAAAAAGCAGAAAAAAAACTCATTTATTAACTCATTTGAAAATCTTTTCCAAATGAATTATTCACAATTTCATGAATCAAGAACAAAGGACAACATCAATATTTGATTAATTGATATCCTCTTTTTTAAGGATTATAGAAATAATTCCTTTTTACAATTTAATGGGCCTTGGAATAAATAGTTTTATGTGATTGATACCTCACTTTATCTTTCGTAATACCATTTTGCAATAATTGATTTCTCATATCTTTAGTCAATTGATTAGAAAACCCACAATCTGTAAAATTGTCTTCCCTATTTTGAAATAATTTCTCTATTTGTTCAATATGATTATCGTCATTAATTAAATTTTTTCCTTCTTCTTCATTCTGATTAGTAAAATTATCACTATTTCGTTTATCAAGAAAATTTGTGTCATATTTATCATTTGCTTTCTTTACAATTTCTTTAATGATATCATCATCAGTAATCTCGAGATCCTGCAATTTTTTTTGTGTATTTTCACTGATATTTTCGCAATTTTGAATATTTCTCAATTCATCTTCACTTATTCCAATGTATTCCAATGCTTCCTGAATTAAAATTTTTTAATAAAAGAAAAAAAAGAAATTTTAATATAGAATCAATTAATAAAAATGTATAGACTTGCTTTTTAGTTTCGTAACATATGAGAAAAGAGAATGGGAACGAAAAGTTTATGAATGAAAATTGATAAATTTTTTGACATTCAATATAATTGAGATATAAATTTTTCATTGCCTGTTCATTGTCAGTGTTTGGATAGAGTGACACAGATGAAAGTAATAATCTTCGAAGATCTTTTTTTGTATATGAACCAAAAACTTCTACATGACGACCAGTTTTCTCTAAAACGACTTTATCATGCTTGAGATTTTCTCTTGGATTATGACTCTCGTCCGTCATTGTACGTTTTTTTTTAATTTAACAATAAAATAAATTTTTTTTTAAAAGAAATCTGATTGTTAATTTAAGGTTATAAAGAATGTAATTTACTTTAAAAAAAATGTAAACTCAACTGAAGTTAATTGCAAACAAATTTTTTATTCTATTTTCTCTTTATAGATTTTTTTTCTTTGAAATAAATGAAATAAAATTTTTTTATTTTAAAATTTAAAGTAAAATTTAATTTTGTACTTTTAATTTGAAATAAAATTTTTTTTTACTTTCAAGTAAAGTTGTTTTTTACTTTCAAGAAAAATTTATTTTGTTACTTTTAATTTAAAGTAATGTTACCAAGATTTCATATTATTATTATGAAAAAAGAAAAATTCCGTACGACAAAACTGTCTTTTATTATTCAGAGATTTGAGATTCATTTAGATTTGTTTTGCGAAGATATATAAACACCAATGAAAATGTTATTAAAAACTCATTCTCAGGAAATGAACATAATAAAATAAATATTGTTCTTATTATTAATTGATCTTTATGATGTAAGGTTTAAAAAAATTGCCAATAATATGGATATAAAGTAATTATTCTTTAAAAATGTAATGATGTAAGTTTTTAAAAAATTGCTGAAAAAATGTTTATTGTATTATTTTTTTTTTTCTAAATTTTATGATGTAAGTTTTTGAAAAATTGGTTACATATTGTTAAATGATTCAGATTTTTGAGACTAATTAAGATATAGGTAACAATGTAGATATAAATTGAATTTCCATTATGAGGTTATCATTTTTATTATCTTGTTGTATATGAGTGTACGTGAGATGTATCGTGTAAGGAATAAAAATAGAAGGGGAGGGGACACAATAGACTACATGTTCTGCAGAGGTATTTTAACTGAAAATTCTTCATTAAAAGATAACAACTTTTCGTAAAGGTAGTAAGATCGTTATAACTTCAGCTGTACGAGAGACAATTGTCTTCAGTTGAGTTAGGGAAGTGAAGCTCGAAAGTACTATAAGCTATCATCAATCATCACTTGTGGTATTGATGTATTAAAGTGATTTTTTTTTTAAAATGCGGACTAACAATGTGAGTTTAATAAAAATGGGTTTCTTTTAATCATTAATTTAATTTATATTAAAAATAACTTAAAAAAAATTTAGAAAGTCTTATTTTAAGATAAGAGTGAAATTAACTGAGTCTTGAAAATAAGTTTGGTCTTAATTTAAACTTATTTATTTATTGTTAGTACGGGTATTAAATTCAGAACATTAAATCTAACAAATCGGCATTAAAAATTTGCTTAGAAAGTCAGCAGTCTTAAGAATTTTGCAACTTAAATTAAGACTCCCTTCTTCCCTTAAAATAAGATTTTCTTTTTGCAGTCGATCATAATTTGAAATCATAATCTAATTAATATGATCAATTGTTATCATTTTCTTTCTTTTTATTTTATTTATTTTTATTAATTTTACTTATTTTATTTATTTCTTTTACTGATTTTATTTATTTTTTGTTTTCTTTAAAATTGAATAAAGTAAAAGATAAATAAGTGCATTTTTACCTGCACTTTTATTTATCATTGTAATTGATTAGTATACAGGAAAATAACTTTAATTTATCTTTTATTTACACGATAAAGATTGCATTACATCCTTTAATACTCTCTTGATTCAATGATCCTCTTTGAAGGTTGATATCTATTGACAGATTGTCAAAATAAACATTGCACAAAAATATTTGTGGAAATAAGTAAAAGAAAAAAATTATTTTTAAAATCGTCTAAATGAAATAATATATTCTAAATATTTCAAATCTCCGAATTGAATATATTTTATTTGAAATAATGTATTTGAACGTTGAAGTAAATAATAAATAAATAAATAAAAATTTTTTAATAGCATTCTTATTTACACTATATAATAATATTATCATTAAATAATAAAAATATCATTTAGTGAAACTAGTAATTAATGACGATCAATAATTTTATAGGAAAAAAAGGCTCCGCTAGCCTTTGACAATTTGTCTTTCGAGCCGGAAATATTAAACAACAATGCAACAAAAGTACATCAGTCAAATAATGTAAATTTGGAAAGTGCGGATGAAAAAACATCCAACAAAAAAATTGAAGAACCAAAGAAAGCAAGTTGGAACAACAGTATTGAATTTTTAATGTCATGTGTTGCATTATCAGTTGGTTTTGGAAATATTTGGCGATTTCCCTTCACTGCTTATGAAAATGGAGGAGGAGCATTTTTGATACCCTACGTTATTTTATTAATCCTCGTGGGAAAGCCTTTCTATTATCTCGAAATGATAATTGGACAATTCTCAGGAAATTCTTCTATCAAAGTTTGGAGAATATCGCCAGGATTTTCAGGTATAATTTTTAGTTTATATAATATGTAATAATAATAATAATTCTCATTCAATTCATTGTTTTCCTTCTCTATTTCAATCTTATACAAAACAAGAAAAATGAAACAGAATTAAATACCTAACATTTTTTTTTTGTAATATTAGAAAAAAATTGCAATTAAAATTTCAAAGTCAGATTAAAATCTTACAATAGAAGAAGAAAAATAAAAATAAATTCTCATCACATAAAATATATGACGAGGAAAATAATAATCGATTCAAGAAATTATTACTTTTTAACAAAATCTTATTTTGAAGTATAATGAACGTTATTTAAATGTGTATTACAAGAATATTAGTGGATTGTAAATTGATGTTATTATAATTAAGGAATATTAACGCTCACATTTTTGTTCGGACGTCACAAGACAATAAAAAAATCATTATAAAATTAATAATATCTAAATAACATATGTGTAATATCATTGCAACTTTTGAAATATGAATTGATATGAATCCAATTCTGAAACATATTCTAAATTTAAGAATTTATTAAATAAATAAAATCTGTTTTTAGAACAGTTATTAACAATGAAACTAATGGAGATTATAATTGCAGGTGTAGGTTGGGCACAATTGAGTTCAAATGTAGCACTATCGACCTATTATTGCTCTCTCATGGCACTAACACTTTTCTATTTAATCGTCTCATTTTCTGCTGAATTGCCTTGGTCCAAATGTCAAAAAGAATGGGGAGATAATTGCATCGATTCCGGTGCATCGAGAAATTCTAATCACAACCTTTTTCAACAATCAAACAATGAAGGAGTAAGAAGCTCCGCCGAGCTTTATTTTACGTACGTATTATGATGATTAGGCACAAAAGGGGGAGGCAAATAGGGGTAAATAAATTGGCAATAATTTGACTTTCACAAAACAGGAAAGAAGTCTTAAAAGAAACGGCTTCAATTGACGATGGAATTGGAATTCCGAATTGGAAATTGGTACTTTGTCTACTTGGCAGTTGGGTGACTGTTTGTTTGGTTCTATCAAAAGGACTAAAAAGTTCGGGAAGAGCTTCATATTTTCTCGCAATATTTCCCTATATTATTCTTATTGCTCTGCTGGTGCGAGCCGTAACTTTGGAAAATGCCGTCCAAGGAATTTTATTTTTCATTAAACCCGAATGGAGTAAACTTTTGGAACCGAAAGTTTGGTACGCAGCTGTGACTCAATGTTTCTTTTCACTTTCGGTTTGCTTCGGAGCAATTATAACCTATTCGTCACATAATTCCTTCAGGCACAACATATACAGGTATGTTTTATTATTTATCGGAGAAATTTGATAAACAATCCCTGAAGCAATAATCGCCTTTGATCGAAAGAATTATAAATGACATCATAATTTTAATTTAAGAGATGTTATCATCATCACTACTCTGGATACAATAACAAGTATGATTGCGGGTTGTACAATTTTTGGAATTTTGGGAAATCTGGCTCATGAAATGGGAACTGATGACATTAAATCAGTGGTTCGTGCTGGCACTGGATTAGCCTTTGTTTCCTATCCTGACGCAATTGCCAAATTCTCCTTTGTACCACAGGTAAATTATAATTAAAAATTCAGTTATTAGACGATTATCATTAGTCTCCTACCCCCAGGAATTAATTTCCACATAATTATTGTATTTCAGGTGTTTTCGGTTCTCTTTTTTGTAATGATGTTCGTGTTGGGTGTTGGAAGTTGTGTTGGCATGACGACCAGCATCATAAATTGCGTTAGAGAACAATATCCAAGATTGAAATTTTGGCAAATTCTGTATCCGTTCTGTACCTTTGGATTTTTGGTCGGTCTTGTCTACGTAACACCGGTATGTTGATATCAGATATATTTTCTTCTCATTCTTTGTGAACAATAGTAATCTGCTAACAATAGTCTCTTTTACGGATTTAATAACAATAATTGATAAATGATAAAATAATAATGAGAATTTAAGAATAAACATTTTTGATTAATTTCTATAGATTAAAAGTAATACACGTTTTTCTAATTAATGCGATAAGATTTAATTTGATTAAATTTCAAAAGGAAATAAATTTTGATGCAAAATCAAATCAAAAGATCTAAAGAATTCATCTCGTGATGACAGTCATTAAAATTATATGATGCAACTTCATTTCAAGCATATGAAATTGACATGGAACATAATTGCTACTTGTCAATGATATTATGCGAAAAGGAATTTCCGTTTGTCATATATACTGATGTAATCAAAAAATACTGTATTATATTCTTTTATCAATAATTATAATTTGATTAATTTCAATTGCAGGGAGGACAATTTATATTAAATTTGGTCGATCATTATGGTACTTCATTTGTTGTATTTATTTTGGCAACATTTGAAATTATGGGTGTAATTTGGGTCTATGGTAAGTTAGCATTTAATTAAAGGAAAAAAAATTTTTTTTTAAATTCTTGACAACTAATTGTATTTTTTGCTTGTAGGTTTGGAGAATTTCTTGGATGATATTGAATTCATGTTGCATCAACAGCCCAGTATTTATTGGAGATTATGTTGGTTTATAATAACTCCATTTACTTTAATTATTATATTTTTATACACTGTGATAATGATGCAACCATTAACTTATGGTGGTGTCGAATATCCTACTTCAGCCCACATAGCAGGATCTATGTTACTAGCTTTTGGTGTTTTGCAAATACCGTTATGGATGATGGTGGCTTTAATTAAAAACAGAAGGTTGCCATTTTCACAGGTAAAAGAAATTTCCAAATGATAAATTTCTTCTCCTTTTTCAAAAAAAAAAATATATATTCTTCCTCTTTCAAAATGAAAATAAATAAAATTCTTTTTTAGATGATTCACAAAGCCTTTGCTCCATCTGCGAATTGGGGACCAAGGGAAGAGAGTGATCGACAACAGTGGTTAATTTTCAAGGAAGATAGAGCAAAATTAAGATCAATGAGGACAGAATCTCGTTTTATGCAAATTATTAATACCTTATTTAAAAGAAAAACAAACTAACACTGAACAAACAAATTTGACAATAATGTGCATTAAACCATGTAAATAGTAATTGTAGATATTTTGTTAATAAGGATAACCAAAAAGATAGAAATGATATTTATTTTTTCTTTAAATAAGGAACAAATTTTAGATTTACACTGCCATAACGTAAGCATTATTACTAAACTTAAAATTGAAAAAAAAAAATTTTTTTATTATCACCGAATTGTTATTGTTGAGAAAGTATTTTTGTACCTATGAAAAATATTATTTAAGTTTAGTTTTTCGGAAAATATTTGTTACTGTGTATATGTAGAAGTCACAAAAATTTTGGTAGTACAGATGCTGTGTAAAAAAATTAATTGTTTTGCTGATAATATTCAGAATAATTAAGTCATAATTTATATATATATAAATCTTTGTTGACCTTAAAAATATGTTAATAAATTGTGATATTATTGTAACAATGGAGTTTGTTTTATAAGAAAATTATTACATTTTGTAGAATGTATTTAAAATTACATTTTCTCATTAGACAATAATAATAATTACTTTGTTCATTTGAAAGATACTGATCAAAGAAAATTATCTTGTCCATTATCACTGACCTGATCAATGCATTCTTTGTTGTGAAAGAAAATATTTTAAAAACGATATTTTCTTTTTAAAAAAGAATTTTGTAATTTTATCAATTGTAATTATTTTAATTTCAAGCACACAGTACATATTTCTTGCGTAACTTTTCACCACATTCAGTTAGGCGTAACGAAACGTGAACTCAAATAAATGTTTATGGAAATTATTATTTACATTTCTCGTTTTTAATTTTCAATGTTACTTTAATGTTATTTATATATGTTTAATAATGTGTTTTAAAATGAGAAAATTAAACTATCTAAAAAATAGTTCTAATAAACCTCTTTTGCGATTAATTTTACGCTCTGCTACAAATTCTTCCCAATCACTTCGTTTTTTACTGCTCATTGGACCCCAATTTTTTGGCTTGAATGCATTTTTAATTGCCTACATTCAGAAAAAATTAATTTTATATTTCCTTTTGATGATGAGCATTTAATATTATTATGTATACTCACATCAAGTATTAAAACATCTTTATGCTTCCGAATTTCTCGAACAATGAAATAAACTATTAGAACAACTCCAATGGCAAAAATGCACCAGCCAATGGCTAAAAGACAAAGTAATTATATTTAGTTCAATTAGACGACATAATTAACATCACTTAATATGTATAGTACTGATATCGATTTAGATATTGTATGAAAAATTATATGTATATGATAAATTATTTTTACCATAAGCATAAGTTGGAAATAGTAAACCATTGTACTTGACTGGTTCATAAGTAAAAAAAGTGTAAAATAAGATGACAATCATAAGAAAAGGAGTTAAGATACACCAGCAAATTCTCCAATAAAAGCCTGGTCTTATACCCAACATGAATTCTGCATCATTCAAAAAATTATAGAGACCGTAAATCCAAAATATTGTAATAATTTCAATGACTCCGATAATAATTGCTATACACGTTCCTCCATAATAATCCACTAATGTCACAAACCATTGGCCGCCCTAAACAATTAAAAGGAAGTTTATAAATCAATGTTAATGGTTACAGTAGCAGTTAATGCAATTTAATAAGCCATACAAAATTTTAAAAAATAAGCACTAGTTCATTTTTATTTTAATTATGTAATGACTCACTGGAGTGGTGTAAATGATGCCTGATAAAAATCCAATGACACATGTTCCTAAACTGAGCATCCATTTCTTTTGTTTCGAACAATAATGAGCAGCAACATCAGTAACCGAGGTCTGTAAAGCTATTGCACTTCCAGTGCCAAGTGTAAACATCATAATGAAAAAGAGAGCAGAAAAAAATTGCGGAACAACTGAAAATCTAGACAGTGCATCTGGATACGAAATGAATGCAAGTCCCGAACCACCTCGAACAACTTTTGAAATATCATCTGTTCCCATTTCGTGTGCTAAATTGCCGAGAATTCCAAAAATTGTACATCCAGCCATCAAACTTGTGAAGGTATCCAAAGTTGTGATAATCATAATATCCCTAATTAAGATCATTCGTTGCTTTTATCTCTTTATACAGGTATTGTTAATGTGGAAACAGGATTGTACCTTTTACAACAACAAATCGATTATTGTTGATTGTAAATATATGTGATAATTTTGATAAAATTCGTACCTACTTAGAGGATGATTGAAATTGTTGTGAGAAGAATAGGATATAATTGGACTGAGACAAACTCCCAAGGAGAAGAAGCATTGAGTGATAGCTGCGTACCATACTTTAGGTTTTAATAGTTCTTCCCACTTTGGATTCACAAAATAGATAATTCCATTGAGAGCCCCTCTCAAAGTAATTGCTCTAATCAGCAGAATTATCATCACAACATAGGGAAATATTGCCAGAAAATATACAGCCTTTCCGGAAGATTTCACTCCTCTGGACACTATTGCAAACATGCACGACCAACTGAAAAGCAGACACAGCAACAAGGACCATGATGGAATGCCAAGACCATTATCAATTGAATCAATTTCATTCAATACAATTTTCCTGCAAAATTAATACTCCATTAAGTTATAGTAAGTCCACTAAAAAGAGAAACCAAAAAGGGAAAAATGTTTCATTGATAACCGACCGAAAATATAGTTCCGCAGAACTGCTGAAAGTTTCATTTCCAAAATTTGTAACATTTGAGGATGCATCTATACAGTGTTCTTTCCACTCATCCCGACAATAGGACCATGGAAGAATACTTTGAAAACTTGCTATCAAATAGTAAACTGTTAAGGCCATTAAACTGCAATAGTAAGAAACAATGCAAAATGCAACAAACACTTGTCCATATCCCAAACCTAAACAAACAGATTTATTTATATGATGCGAATGTAAAAATGACACAAAAATTTCCATAATTTAATAGCCAATAATTCTAAAATAAAAAAGAACATTATAAATACTTAATCCAAAAACAAGAAATGAAATGAATAATTAATATCCATAATTTTCTTGTTTTTTGTATTATTTTCAGTTAATACCTTTCATAGCTGGAGACATATTCCAAGTTTTTGTGCAAGATTGACTTGTAAATTGTCCTAAAATACCCTCGAGATAATAAAATGGTTTTCCTACTAAAAAAAGAATTATAATATAGGGAATAAGAAAGGCTCCACCTCCATTTTCCAGAGCAGTGAAAGGAAATCGCCAAATATTTCCAAGTCCTACAGAATTCGATATACACGCCATAAGAAATTCTAGTCTTCCACCCCATTCCTGCATTTTTACCTTCAATTAATTAATAAATGATTTTTATTATAAGTTATTCATTTTTTCACTTTTTGAATAATAATAGTAATAATATTTATTACTTTTATTTTTCGATTTGTGTTGCACTTTGTAAATTTTATATTTACCGATTCTACTGAAAATGTTGAATTTCTTTTAGCCGTTTCCAAATCAAAAGAATTATTCACAACCGTTTTTTGTAAGTTTTTATTATCAGAATTTGTATTTGATAAATCATTTTGCACACTTTCCTGACTAAAAGCCTTATTTATATGTACAGCGCTTTTCTAGATTTTAGTATAAAACAGATAACTGATTATCAAAAGATTATTTATTATATAAATTCTTTTTAAATATACTAAAGCAACTTCTTGACAATTCAAAATTATGTATATAAAATTTACCTTCATTGCACTTTTTTTTAGAGCTTTTTTGTTGAATTAATTTCGTAAATTCAATTAATGAAAAATGCGTAATAATGTTTATATTTATTATTTACTTAATTTATCTTGCACACAATTTATAACTGAACACAAAAGATTGTATTTTTATATTTTATTTTCTTTGTTGTGTGTTTCTATTGTAGTAGCTTATAACTGAATGGCATCCACGTTAAGAACAATTATTCTTGTTCACAATCACGTGGTCTTTGCAAAACCAAACGTTACTGAGGTTTTTTAAGCATCTGTTTTTTTAAAGATGATAAAAAAAAATGAAGAGGGAGATTTTTTATTTATCAATAATTTCAACATTTTTGCGTTACTTTGACTATCTAAATTTAAAAATATATTGATGAGATTATTGACTTCTATTAAATTGATGGAGAGATATTCAAATCTGTTTTTTTTTAATTAATGTTTATATAATTAGTGGAACAATTTTTTCAATCACTGATTGAATGTTTCACAAGTTTCAGATGAAAAAAAAATTCCAGGTAAATCATTAAAGTAGGAAACGTAGTGACATTCGCGACACCGAACCGTTTAGACAGTAATAGAAAAACAAATTTATGATCTACATCTAAGAATTTTGCACAAGACACGTCATTAAAAAAAAAAAAATATGACGCAAAAATGTTTTAAGAAACTCATTTTACCATATTTTTATGTTTGTTTAAAATCGATTTACGTAAATTAAAAATTACAATGCAAGAAATAATTAA
Source organism: Leptopilina clavipes (assembly GCA_001855655.1). Taxonomy (NCBI): domain Eukaryota; kingdom Metazoa; phylum Arthropoda; class Insecta; order Hymenoptera; family Figitidae; genus Leptopilina; species Leptopilina clavipes. The sequence continues at coordinate 25,654 of JUFY01013951.1, forward strand.
AAAATTTAGTAATACTATATTCAGTTTTTAGATCTGTAGTCAATATTAATTAAAATCAGATATAAAATAATTATTGTTTATAAAGTATTAAAAAATATTTTTCTGATTTTTCACATTTCTTTTTTTTTAAGAAACCTTATCTAAGAATCAATTCCTTAAAGCCACTCTTGTTCTGGAGTTTCTTTTTTTCTAAAATAAATTCCTTCCATTTTGTTCGAGTTTCACGATTAAAAGGTCCCCAATTTTTCTCAGAAGGCCTGAAGGCAGCTTTTATAGCCTAAGATATTATGAAAGATTTATTAAATAAAAATAATTTAATTTTTCTGAAAAATTAAATTACTATTGTTTCTTTAAGTGAAACAAAAAAAGAAAAAACTTACTTCAAGAAGTGTTAATTTTTTCTGCCTCATAACTTCCCTGACAATAAATCCTATGATCTGAACAATTCCTATGGCAAAAATAGACCAACCAATACCTAAATTGAAAATCAGAGGAATTAGGATCTACTTAAATGGAAGAAACCTTACAAATTACATATAAATTCTCATGTGACGAGAATGTAAAAAGCTGAACAATTAATACAAAAATATTTAGTTTTACCGTAAGCATAATCAGGAAAGTTTATTCCATTATAAGTTAGTGGCACGTATGTAACAAATGTATAAAACAAAATGATGATCATTAACGTGGGAGTGATAATAAACCAACAAATTTTCCAATAAAATCCAGGCCTAATACCCAACATGAATTCAGTGTCATTCAAAAAATTGACAAGTCCATAAATCCAGAAAATTGTTATCACTTCTGCTACGCCAACAATAATTGCCACGCAATTTCCACCGTAATAATCTATCAATGTCACAAACCATTGACCACCCTAAATATATAATTGTCATTTAAAATTGAATTTGTTTCTGGAATATTAAAAAATTGTTTGTCAAAATCTTACAGGTGTTATGTAGATCAAGCCAAAGAGAAAGCCAACAATAGCCGTGATGAGAGAAGTTTTCCATCTTTTTACATGGGGAAAATGATCACACAAGACAGCAACAACGACATTATAAAGTGCCATTGCACTACCAGTTCCTAAGACAAACATCATAAAGAAAAAGAGAGCTGAAAAAAATTGTGGTACCACTGCAAAACGTGAGAGAGCATCTGGATATGAAATAAAAGCCAGTCCAGTCCCTCCAAGCACAACTTTCGAGATGTCATCTATACCCATTTCATGTGCCAAATTACCAAGAATACCAAAAATTGTACAGCCTGCCATCAAGCTGGTAAAGGTATCAAGTGTCGTTACAATAATTACGTCCCTTGAAAATATAATCCATCAGTTGTTAACAGTATACAAAAAGGTTTCGATTTAACATTATGCTTCTTAATTTTAATAAGCAATAATAAATTTCATACTTAGAGATTACCTGCTCAATTGATGATCGAATCTGCTATGGGAAGAGTAAGTGATAATGGGTCCAAAGCACACGGACAGTGAAAAGAAACATTGTGTAATTGCAGCATACCAAACGTTAGGTTTAAGAAGAGCTTCCCATTTGGGTTCAAAGAAAAACAGAATTCCGTTCACTGCTCCCTCTAAGGTGACAGCTCTGATTAGAAGAATAATCATCACAATATAGGGGAATATTGCTAGAAAATAAACTGCTTTTCCGGAACTTTTAACACCACGACACATGATGGCGAACAAACATAGCCAACTAAATAAGAGACAAAGGCTTAGTGACCATGATGGTAATCCAATACCATCCTCGATGGAACCTAACTCATTCAAGACTATTTTTCTGTAAAAGTATTATGCCAAATTAATTTACTATATGCAGCAAACCTCAGATACAACAATGCTTAAAATTTCAGACTAATTTTCGACTAAATCGACAAATACGTATAAGAAAACAATCTGCATTTGTTCAAAGTAGTCTGAAATTCGTAGAAGCGCATTTGGTCCAAAATCAATCCGTTACAATCCATAGAACTAATGACTAATTCCAAAATTGACATTGACTTCGTGGATTTACGAACCAATTTTGGACTATTGAACTATTTTATTAGATATTTTGTCGACGATTTCAACAAACCGAAAATACAATTCTGCAGAGCTGCTGACAGTCACATTTTCCATAATTGTTCCATTTGAAATATTAAAAGAAGCGTCTAGACAATTAGTCCAATTTTCTCGACAATAAGACCAAGGAAGAACAGACTGAAAACTTGCGACTAAATAATAAATTGTTAGAGCCATTAAACTACAATAGTAAGTCACAACACAAAAAGCAGTCAAAACTTGTCCGTAACCTAAACCTGTATTATAATAATCATTAATATGTAATTTTCTTGGGTAATTATAATTAATTAATACTAATTGAATCTCATGTTAATACCTCTCATCGCAGGTGTCATTGACCAAGTTTTTCCACAAGATCGACTAGTAAATTGACCTAAAATAGCTTCCAAGTAATAAAATGGTTTTCCAACGAATATAAGAATTATAACGTAGGGAATTAAAAAAGCACCCCCTCCATTTTCCAGTGCAGTAAATGGAAATCGCCAAATATTTCCAAGTCCGACTGAAGTTGCTATACATGCCATAAGAAATTCGAGACCTCCACCCCATTGTTCCTTTTCAATTTCATTCGACTGGGACAATAAATTACATATATTATTATAACGTTTTCCTATTAAGAAATATTTCTATTGATAAAATAATTTTTTATTTAATATATTTTTTATATTTTTAGTTCCAGTTCAAGGAATATTTGTCCTGGGACTTTTTTTATGATTTCAAAACGCGATTTAATTTTAATTCTTTCATAAAGATAAAATTTGCTTTACAGAGAAAAAAAACTGTTTATTCTCTGAAAACTTTATGACCTTATGTTCTTGGATTTAGATATCTCCGCCAATATAACTGACATAAAGTTTTTATTGTGTCATTTCAAAAATAAAAATTGCATAAAAGCAAACAATCATCAATATGAAAGATACATTTATTAGTATTACTTTTTTTAGAATTAAATTATAATAATTATAATTTACCGAAGTATTGGACGAGGGTGCAACTTTTCCACTCGATTTGATTTTCGATTTCGTTTCTGATTTTTCATTATTATATTGTCTTGAAAGTATTTCATCATAATGAAAAGCTTCATTTGAATATCCATTCTGATTCTAAAGTAAATCATTTAATCAATGTAGTGCAAACATTTAAAAGTTAAAAATAGTTAACAACGAAAAATAAAAAATTAGTAAACAAAAATATTTTTGAATTCTTTTTAACACGTTTGCTTACAGATTGGTTTCCAATTTGTTGATCACCCATATCACATTCACGTTAACCAGAAAATATACACAGAAAGTATAATGACTTTTTAATTTGCAGTTTTTTTTTTTTTTTTTTTTTTTTTTTTTTTTTGAAATCACAGTTTTATATTTATTGTTCAAACGAAATATCAATAAATTCAATTTTAACTTATGAAAAATTTTCTTTTGAAATGTTTTGAATTTTAAAATTAAGATCCATGTTTCCTTAAAGTGATTATTAATTTTTATACTTCACAAATAAAATTATCTTAACATTATGATGATTTTTACACTATGATAAAATTTTTAATATGCAAATTTTTTGCTCTAAATTTTGCTAAATTAAAAATTATCAAAAAAAGAAAAATTTTTTTACACTTTGAAAATATTAAACTTTGAGGAAATATAGAATTCTCTATTTTGATGATTACACATCAGCTACTCAAGCTCATCTGCACTTATTGCATTTGTACCTGCGTATGGTTTTCATGAGAGCTTCATTATCTCAAATCTCAATAATAAATATGCTCATCATTGACTTAATACTTAATGCTCCGGAAAAAATTGAAAATTAAACCTATAAAATTTTCACGCCGGAATACCTATTTTTTTTTTGTCAATTTTAAAACATGTTTCATTAAAAAAAAATTATCGAAAAGTTTTTATCATTTCTGTAAGTACAATTACAATTATTAAACAATTTTTAAAAACGTGAATTATCTTTTGACGTAGATTAGAAAGTAATTATCTTTTAATTTTTTTATAATTAATAAATATATTTTTACAAACTTTATTAAAAATATTTATTGATATATTATGAATTTTTAATTAGGACTATTGAACTCTAAGTTTTGATAATTATTCATCAAACTTAATTAATAATCACGATAATCTAAAGCGTTATTAATAATCTTTTGAGTATTTTTTGATTAATTACCTTTCATCCGGAAATTAATTAATAATTGATAGAATCTCATATTGTTTGATAGCGTGGTACTTTTTAAGGTGCAATAAAAAAATTTCCTAATATTTTTGTTGAAATTTTTATCACATATATTATTAACCGCAGTATATCGTTATTCTATAACTAACTAGCAAATAGCGAAAAAATTTAAAAAAACAACATAAAATCTTTATTTTTCAAGTTGCTATGTTCAAAGTTAATAATTATACATTGCGAACTAATGACATTTAGAGCAAAAACATTGAAGTCTTTGTCAAATTTTCGGCAGTTCGCCTTTTCAAACACAATTTTTTTGGCAACAAATGATAAATTTAAAGGGTATTTAATTCATATTCAATTCAAAATACGCGGAAACACGAAGATATAATTTTAATTTAGAGCTATTTTTTTCTAAAAATGGACAATATTGAAAATATGTATCACCAACTACAAATTATAATTCAAAAAATATTAGTCTACCTCCGAGTAAGTTTTTAAAAATAAATTTTTTGAACTCTTTTGTTTTTTTTCAAAGTAAAATTTACATTTAAAATCAAATTTGACTATAAAATGAATTTGTTTTAAAAAAAAATTTTCCAATTAACATTGATTTTAAATTCAACATTTACGGTTGCAAAATAATCAATTATCATTAGTAATTTTTCATTTTTTTTTCAGGATTTGGTTATTAACGAATTTCCAAAATTGATTCCATCGAATGAATTAAATGGAACAATGGATGAAATAGAAGAATTAAAAAATCGATTAACATCTTCAATTGAAAATAATTTTGTTGATTTAGCGACAATTTTTATTCTTTCCTCATTTGCGGTGGTCCTTATAATTCTTTCAGTCAAGGGCAATAAAGATGAGAATGACGATGATTTTATTGACAAATCATCAAAAAACAGGTAATAATTATATATAAACGCAAAAAAATGTATAATTCATTTAAAATTAAAAATATTTATATTAAAAATAATTTTAAAAAATTTTTCCAGAATTATTATGGATTTACCGGAAGATTTAATTTACGATTTTCCAAAAAATTGGAATTCAGAAGCAACAAAATATTACAGGGATCGTGGAGATGAATATTTCTCCGAAGGAAATGAAAGTTCAAGAAAGGAGACTCGTTGCAAAAAAAAGTACAAATCGAGAAAAAATTCGAATACACCGTCAATTTATGGGGATTATACTGATAATAGTTCACAATATACACAAAGAACTGAAAGTGTCAGAAATAAATTGAACCGACAACTTTGGCTAATTCGAAAAACACGAAGTGGTCATATTTATGGAAAATATCCCATTTAAGAAAAAAAAAAACATCTCTGAGAGAAAATCACAAATACTGAACTTGTGATTTTGAAAAAGAAATTTTCAAATAACAATCGGGAAAGTGATTCTCGATATTTAGTTGAAAATCACGGGACGATGAATGATTTTTGGCAAATCATATTTCTTTTTCTCAAACGATAAAAAAAAAAGAGAATTTTGTAGAGATTTTTACTTTTCTAAAAAGTTTTAACGTTCTTTAAAACAGGATGGAACATCAAGAGAATAATTCTGAATAATTAAGCATACACGAAAATTTTTATACTATAAATAACAAAATTTAAGAATCCGTTTGTTCGATAACGATAATTTGCGGCTAAAAATGAAAAATTTTTGTTTGCCTGGCTTTTTTTAAATCATAGAATCATTTTTACAATTTTCCTTATTGCTTAGTGATCGTATAAGGAAATTTTTATGTATCTTTTTATAATTAACTTTTGTAATCAGTTTTCGATGGACGAATTGTCGTTTGTATTTTTTACGAAATAAAGATTTTTTTTTAAAGAAAGAAAATTAAAATTTGCTCCTTAATTGAAATTTTTTGTTATATAATGTAGAGAAGAAAATTTATTTAAGAAGCATTTTAAAATCAGCTGAGGCAATTTAAAATAAATCATAACAAAAGCAAAAAAATCATTCTTCTTTATAAAAAAAAGGATTGAATTGGATTTAAAAATTACCTCAATGTCTTCCATATTATGAAATCAATTCTAATTTCTAAAGGGAAAAGTTAATTACTCATTGTCAGTGACCTTCTTTTAAATAAAATATTAATATTTCCATTTTTTTTATAAATAGTTAAGTGGAATTGTTTTTAACAATACGTTATTATGTAGATAAAAAGGAAACTCAACTCGCATAAACTAATTTTAAAAACAGCTGAGTGCATCGAAGTGGATCGTTTCCAAGGAAACCTTCCAGGCAAACAATAACGACTGAAATGTCACATTTTACTTGTCAGTGTTAACTATTTCTAACCAAACAATTATGTTTCACACTCACATCATATTGAAATTCAATGTAAAAAATTATCATCATAATGTAATTAATAAAATCGTAGTTAAGAATTTTTAAAGAAAATATAGTTCACATATTTGATGAACTATGAATTTTAGAGACAGTAGTGAGGAAGAAAACACTCATAATATTTCAGCTTTTAAAAAATTTGACGAAACACTCGAGGTTCGAAATGTCGAAGAAGTTAAAAGTCCCATTTCACGAAGACCTTCAGCAAGAAGAAGAAATTCGAGAAATTTCTCTAGTGACACATCTCCAAAAGCGAAAAACACTTTTAGTAAAAGGTAAATTTTTTCCTACATTAGGTAAAATAAACATTTCGTATAAAAACAAGATACAAATTATATAAATAATGAAAAATGTCTTTTTTTCTTTTACTAGAAATTCAGAACAGGAGTTTCAACATTTTTCAAAACCGATCAATGTCGGAAGTGATCTCTCGGACACGGATGAGACTGACGAGGATGACATTCAAGCATCCAATGCGAAAATTATCGAAATTTATGATCCAAAACAATTTGAAAATTTACAAGTGTCGTCAGAAATTAGGGAACTTTTTCAAAACATACAAAGGTAAACCTGCTGCAATATATTATTGTTTCTTGTCAAAAAATGAATTTTTCTTTCAAAATGAATTTTTGAAAAAGAAATTCTTTATCAAATATGTCATTTCAGATACGTACCGCAAAAAATCGATCTAAATTACAAGTTAATACCATTTATCCCGGATTATATACCAGCAGTGGGTGATATAGATGCTTTTATAAAAATTCCCCGACCTGATGGAGTGTCAGATAAAGTAGGATTAGTCGTTTTGGATGAGCCGTGTACAAATCAATCAGATCCGGCGGTTTTGCATTTGCAATTACGAAGTCAAAGTAAAAGTGCAACTAAGGTCAAATATTCGGTGGTGAAACGTGTGGAAAATGCGGAAAAAAATGGAAAATCGATTGATAAATGGATAGAGGACATGAGTCAATTGCACAGTAGAAAACATCCTCTTACTATTAATTTAACAAAGAAATTTCCCGATATCGATACTTTACTTCAAGAATGGCCACCTGAGGTTGAAGAGAAGCTCAACGATACTCCAATTGACATTTCGAAATTGGATTGTGATATTTCAACTCTCGTTGATTTAGTTTGTAATCTGGTAGACATTCCAATTTACGAAGATGCAAGACTCGAATCACTTCATACTCTTTTCTCGTTATATTTGGAAGTTCGAAATTTGAAGGAACAACGATTCTAAGTACAATTTTTTCAATTAATTCATAGATTTTGATAATTAATATTATTAATATTAACTATTTTTAATCAATTCGAGTCGAGTAGAATTACTTTAGCTAATAAATTTAATTATATATCGAAATTAAAAATAATTCAAAAATGGACAAAATAATTAATATGTAAAGTGAAAATCACGTATACGTTATTGTTGTTATTAACGTGAACAATGAAAATTCGCGTCTTTTTTTCCTAGTGTCGAGAATAATTGTAGTAATGCCACACTGAAAAAAAAGTTTATTTGATTAATAACTGATTATTTATTGTCTACTATCAAATAAATATTTACTTGAATCAAATAATTTTTATTTAAAAGTTAAAATAAATAAATTGCAAGTGAAATAATAATTTCTGTATTTGAATTAAATTAGTTGATTTAAAATTCATTTGATACAAATAAATATTTATTTGATAATTGTCAAGTAATTTATTATTTAAATCAAATAAATTTTTTTCAGTGTAAGTTTTATGTATGAAATAGTTTTAAAAATCTTATAGGAATGTTTATAAATATATTTATATTATTGTATTATATTGTCTTTATGTAAAGAATAATATATTTATTTATTGTAATTCTACTTGTATTTGTAATTTTAATTTAATTTTTAATTTCATATCATTATACATATTTATTATTAGCTAAAGGAATATTTTTATCTCTGTAAAATTATGAAATAAGTAAATAAATTTTAATTTTTAATCACAAAATGTAAAAAAGAAAAAGTAATTAAAAATTAAATGAAAATAAAAATAAAAATTATAATATTGATAATAAAAAGGCGGAAATATTTTTTGGACTCTATAGATGGGAGTCTCTCCTAGATTGGAGTAATTAACTACGTAATTAATAATTCTTCGCACGTACAAATGTAACTATCTAATCTGCATATTACATTTTATGCGCTATATACATTCATAAAGATCTTATTTTACTACAAACAGTACAACATCCGCTGTAAGGAGCAGGGGAACACCAAGAGATGATTCATTCAATTGTCACGTGACTATAAAACTACTGGCTACTGCTTTATCATCAGACATGTTGCTCTATATTATCACACAACGAAATGATTCAAACTCGGTCACAGTGATAAATCGAAAATAATAAAACGTGCTTTCACCAAATAAAGAAGATATGATTTTAATTAAAAAATTAAAACATCATTGTGATTTAAAGTAAAATGACATCTCCAAGTACATCCTCTGCTATTCTAATAAATGACGTTATTAGTGAATGCAGTCTCAATGACAGTCGTGATGACAAAGAAAAATTTACCAAACCGAGAAATACACCTCGAAATAACTTTATTTCATATTCAAATGATGATATTAATGTCAGATTCAGGGTAAGAATCAACTATATGCTATTATATTTCATTGACATTCGTAAACCTAACCTCAAAATTTACCTTTCAAAACAAAAACAAAAGACAAAAACAGAATTGTGCAATAATTTGCAAATATTGCGAAAGTTTTTTAATTTAAAAAATAAATTCACGTGAATAATAATTTATATACTGGAAAATATTTTTACATAATTGAATGCATACTTTTTTTTCAGAACGTAAGTGCAGAAGAAACTTATGGCTTTAACAGTATTATGGAAAGTGTTTCCAATCGGCAATCAAGAAGACTCAATGCTGGAGAATTAACTCCTGGAGCAACAAATTTTCTTTCTACAAATTATGAGGTTTTTGCTAAATAATCTCTATTGATATTTAGATCAATTAATTCTAGAAATATTATTTATATTGATCGTGTTGTTATTTTTAAGAGTTTGGATTATGATCCCTGTGAAAATAATTTACTCTTGGATGAGGAGAGAAAAAAAGGCTATAAATTTGTCATTAAAAAGAAAGTAGCAAGATGGTTTATTTTTCTAATGATAGGAATCTGCACGGCTGTGATTGCATGCTTTGTTGATATTTCAATAGAAGAATTATCCGATTTAAAGTACGGATTTTTAAAAAATTGTATCCTTTTATAATTACTAGAAAGAAACTAAAAATACTAGACTTGAAGATTATATTAATATTTATCTTTCCTTAATTCTATCATCACAGATGTTGACAAATGTGCAAGAGAAAATTGTCTGATAATACCATATATATTTTGGCTAGTTATAAATTTATTTGTAGTTCTAATAGGAGCAATTTTAGTAACATTTGTTGAACCAGTGGCAGCTGGAAGTGGCATTCCACAAGTAAAATGTTATTTAAATGGAATAAAAATTCCACGAGTTGTAAGAATAAAGACATTAGCTGTAAAAATTATAGGAGTGATAACGACAGTAGTCGGAGGTCTAGCTGGTGGCAAGGTAAATTTTCAAATAAGTGAATAATAATAATAATAATAATAATAAATTATTTATCAAATAAATTTTAATTCGGTAAATTTCAGGAAGGACCAATGATTCATTCGGGAGCCGTTATTGCTGCTGGAATATCTCAAGGAAAAAGTACAACATTCAAAAAAGATTTGAAAATATTTCAATACTTTCGAGAGGATCACGAGAAACGGGATTTTGTCTCAGGTGGCGCAGCTTCAGGTGTTTCTGCCGCTTTCGGTGCACCAATCGGTAAATTTACATCAGTATTGTTATTTTGATTTTGAAATACAAAAATCTAACGTTAATGTGAATGTCCAGGTGGTGTTCTATTCAGTTTAGAGGAAGGTGCAAGTTTCTTCAATCAAAGTTTAACATGGAGAACATTTTTTGCGAGTATGATAACAACATTTACTCTCAACATTATTCTAAGTGCCTATCATCATCATCCTGGTGATCTCTCCTATCCGGGTCTATTGAATTTAGGAAAATTCGAAACCATTAACTATCAAATATACGAAATTCCATTATTTATGTTAGTGGGAACTATTGGCGGTGTTTTTGGATCACTTTGGAATCATTTAAATTACAAAATAACGTGCTATCGAATGAAGTATATAAATAAAAAATGGCTAAAAGTTATCGAAGTGTTATTCGTTGCTACAATGAGTACAACAATGGGATTTTTAATGATGTTCTTTATTAACGACTGTAAAGATTTAGGCAAAGACCCAACGAAATTTCCAGTTCAATTATTTTGCGGTAATGGTCAGTACAATGCCGCTGCGGCTTTATGGTTCCAGACACCTGAGAGTACTGTTCGCTCTCTTTTTCACGATCCTCCAGGTGAAGATTGAAACAATTTTTGAATATTTAATAAACATTCAGAATTAGAGGAATAAAATTATGAAATTTATTTACAGGTTCTCACAATGCTGAAACGTTGATTACATTTGTTTTACTCTACTTTTTTTTGGCGGCCTGCACTTTTGGACTTTCAATGTCAAGTGGTCTATTTATTCCATCGCTTTTAATTGGCGCTGGTTGGGGTAGATTGATCGGTTCTGGATTTACTGATATTTTACCATCACTTGTAAGTTAAATCATTGCTGATTTACAATTTAAGCAAGAGAATATAATAATAAGTTAATAATTCTTTTCCATTGTAATGAGAAACAATTTTACAGAATTTAGATCCCGGAAGGTATGCATTACTCGGTGCTGCTGCACAATTAGGTGGAGTTGTACGAATGACTATCAGTTTAACTGCCATCTTAATAGAAGCAACTCAAGGAATTTCTTTTGGTCTTCCTATTATTATTGTTCTAATAATGTCTAAGTGGGTCGGTGATTTCTTCAATGAGGTAAACAATGCATTGATTTAAAATTACATAACGTAGCCGTAAAAAAATCTGATTCTATAGAAAAAACAGAAAAATTAATATATTGGAAAATATTTTCCAGGGAATTTATGAAATTCACACGCAAATGGCAGGTGTACCTTTCCTCGCTTGGGAAGCGCCACCCTTATCAAATAATATTTATGCCAGTGAAATAATGAGCCATCCAGTGGTATCATTAAAAACAATAGAAAATGTTGGCCATATTGTCGAAGTTATGAGATGTGTTTCTTTCAACGGATTTCCGGTGGTTGATCCACCGAGTGGAGATCAGGTACCAGAAATTATTACCACAAACGACTTTTTTTCTGTTAAATGAAAGTAAATTTAATTTTCTATATTTGTCAAAAGGAATTTAGAGCGAAACTTGTAAATAAATAAATAAAAGCAATTATTTGTTTTTACAAATTACAGAATGAAATTACGTGCTATGGACGATTTCGAGGACTTATCTTACGTTCGCAGTTATTGGTTATTTTACGAAATAAACTTTTCAATGAGTATGCCGATTTTTGGGAGGAAAGATTAGACATCAAAATATTTAGAAATGAATATCCTAGGTATCCAACCATAGATGAAGTAGAAGTCACAGAAGAAGAAAAGACTTTTATGATAGATTTAAGGCCTTTCATGAATCCAACTCCCTACACGTTACAGCATGTAAGTTTTTCTTTTTTTCTTTTTACTTTTTTTACAACTTAAAAAAATATAAATCTAAATATTCGATTACAGTCAGCAACGTTGCCTCGAGTATTTAGACTCTTCAGGGCATTGGGACTCCGTCATTTGCCAATTTTAAACGACACCAATGAGGTAGTTAGAAATGTCTGAAATTTTTAATATTCAATTTTTCAACATTTAAATTAAGTGTCCCATAGAAAGAGATATTTAATTAAACTTGATTCACAGGTCGTTGGTATGATAACGCGAAAAGATGTCGCTAGATATCGGATATGGAAGCACCTAGGAAAAATGGGTTTGGATGAACTTTTAATAACAGACAAATTTAATACGTCTTCTTAAAAAAAGTACAAAAAATTTATAATTTTCTCGTCATGTTTTCATTTTTACAATATATTTTATAAATTTTAATTATTTCGTAAATTGTACATAAATTTTGTACAATAATCGACTGATGTACAATAATTGACTTATTTCAAACAGCAAAAATACGGAAATAAAGTCATTATTTTTTATTTTAATAAAAATAGATTTTTAATTATTTATAAAAAGTTGCCAACCAAGCCATGACCATAATCTCATAAATAAGTAAACTGGATACACGACTAACAATAGCAAAAAATAGTATTCGTAATTAGAAAAGTTCATTGTTTTTCACCGCTAAGAAGGACTATGATGTCCACATGTGTAACAATCTGAAACCATAATAAAAAAAATTATGGTTACTTCTATAAATAGTAAACATTTTGAAGTGTAAATTATGTACGTGTATAATTATATATTGATCAACAAGGAAATCAATTTTTATCAGTGAAAAAAAATGAATATTTTAAAGAGAGACAGATATGTCAGGTGTGTATATATATATATGTATATGGAGCAGAGAATTAGTGAGAATTGTTGCATCGTTGCCGATTAATTGCGCATTGCTATTTTCAGAGTGAATCACCTTGAGCCATTGGTATGAGCATGAGGAAAAAGTTATCAACTGTCTCTTTTTATTTTAATCTTTGATTCCAAACATTTTCTGTCAATGATTTAGTTTCGAAGAAAAAAACAAGAAAGAAACAAAGTGACGTTAAAAAATTTTCATTCTCACGCTATCGAAATCTTGAATAAATACACAAATTTAAGAATTTTCTCAAGCAAAGTGACGTGTTTTTAACAAAATTAATTTGCAATTTATCTCTCTCTCTCTCTCAAGTGTTGCTCATTTTGGACAATTTTCTAAATCACAATATTTGTGAGTCAAATTTTATCTTAATCGTGATAAATTTTTCAACAATGAGTTGAACAATCATTTAAAGTGAAGAAACGTGCGATTAAAAAATCGTAAGAGACACAATATTGGAAAATTAAGATTTTGAAATATTTAGAAAGAGAGATAATAGAATGCCAAACGGGGGAAAGAGGGTGATACATAGAAAAATGATTTCAAGTAAATTGAAGAGACAATCGGAATCATTCGAAGAAAAGAAGAATATTCGACGTCCATTACCAAGAATAAATGAAACTGAGGAGGAGGCGGTGATTCGAAGATTTCACGATGCCCAAAGAATGGCTCGATTTCGAGCAAGAAGAAAAAAGGCACTTGAAGAATCACGAGCTCTTCGAGAAGATCAATTAACAAAATTAGGTCTAATATCGGAGCTCAAAAAACGAAATATTTTATTTCAAGTATTGAGTACTGTAAATCCTCCTGTTCCTGATAAATTTTTACCTCAAGATGAGCCAGATACAGTGACAATAGTTCCTCTAAATGGAGACACAAAATATTCTCAATTGCTCTCAGTTATTCAAGAAATTGGCAAAGATATTAAATTAGCATACGCAGGAAGTCGCAATTCCATCGAAAAATTGAAAACCGAAATTGTACAAGCAAGACTTTTGGTTAAAGATTGTCTTTTGGAAACTGAAGCCAACTCGAGACATTATTCCTCTGCAAATGAAATTTAAAAGTAATGATATACAAAATAGATATACAAAATAAATATACAAAATTAGTCCGAAATTTAATGCCATTTTTTACTGATTTTATCAACAAAAAAAATTTCTTTTAGATAAAAAATTTGTATTTATAGTCTAAATTTTCTAATAAAAATTTATTTACATATATTCTAGTCATCATCAATTTCGACGAATGAGAAAAGAATAATCATAAGCTAATTTTAGGTTTATAATTACGCAAGACTTTATAATATCATACTGAACAAGTCAAATAAGCGACACAATGTCAAGTATCATTATCAAGTTTAAATATTTTTAAAAAATATATAATTCCACGTGCAAATGATGAACAGGAAAATTATTCCAATAATCAGAAACAATGGTGTTTATAGAAACAAAATTTTTTCACATTGAAAAATGATTTTCTAAACAATACGGGAACAATAGAAATTTAAATTTCAGTTTTTAAAGGTCATTGGCAGTTCTCACCTACACCACTTCCCCTTCAAGCATTTATATAGATAGAAAATCTATTGACAATTATTTTAATCCTATCGTTCAGAAGCAAACTTTCTTAGGTATGTATGTACATTTATTTTTTATCCTTTCATTGAACAAACTATTAAATAATTTAAGATGAAATCAAAAAGATGAAGAATTCTAATCTTTTTTTAAACTCGATCGTAAAATTTTAATTCTTTACTAAAAAAATTAGTGAAAGTTAAGAATTTCCAACCTCTTATCGGTAAAAGGTCAATAATTTTTCGGTTGGCGTCAAACACCTGTCCGTCGTGAAGTTGTAGACACAAGTTTATAGGAAGGGGTTTATGGTCAATAAATGCAACCACGTCACACGCAGCCTATCGGCGACCCTTAAAGTGGCTCTCCGAACGAAGATCTTATGTCGGCTGATTTTACTTTTGTGCGTTTGTCTGTGAGATAACTTGTGTTATTATTGAGTATTTTTTAAGGAAACAACCTGTTAGAAAAGCAGTGTAAGTGAAGATGATATGATATAGAGTAGTAAAAAATTAATTAATTATTTACCGGTGAAAAGCACTTTTGATGGTTTTTTTTTTTTTTAACAAATTGCTCGAATTGTGTCGGCCATTGTTGTGATTGGCCTCGAAAAGAGGAGAAGACAGCGTTCTTAATTTTTAGCGCACGCGTAGAATTATCGCGTCGAACCTCTTTATTCAAATCATAAGAGAACGCGTAGCTTGATTTTTCTTAAACAATGCCTTTAATTACCTGTCTAATTAAATCAACTCAGATACGTTATTTCAATTTTCGAATAAATTTTACAATCACTGTCAATCATTCACTTTAACAGTATTCATCTCGCACGTGAGTTTTTGCTTTAAGAGAATGTGTTTTGTTTTTTATTTTTGTTGTGATTGTCAAGAGTTTTATAAGAAAATCAAAATTCTGTGATATACTTCCTTCTGACAATGCAGAAGTAAATCCATTATTTTCGGTTTTAATAATAAACACGTACTTTGACATTCAAGTTACAATTTATAACCAAATTTTTGAAATTTGCAATTTTTTTGGTAATGATAATTGTCAAAAGTAAAATTTCTTTATTCAGTGACAAAAATTGTCAAGATTAATTAAATAATGTTAGTGGTAAATTCAATAACAAAATAATATAACTAACAAAGTGTATTTTTTTCAGGAAAACTTGATTTTGGAAAAAGGAGAAATTGAACAAATCAACCGCAAACATGTATTACAGATCAAATAATTGTTTATGCCCTGTGCCAAATTGTCGGTTATGCCAAAGTATAAGAAAAAATCTTACCTCACAAAGGTAAGGGAAATGCGCGAATATCGTCGTGAGAGACTAATGTCAGAGACAGCTGAGGAACGTGCTCTCAGATTATTCACAGCCGCCGAGAGGATGAAGAATTCAAGGGCAAAAGAAACCGAGGAACAGGCAGCAATCCGTCGTATGCAGGAGGCACAACGTATGGCGCGACATCGTGCAAAAAAAAAGCGTTGCCTCGATGAAAATTTAGCACGGGAAATATCAAAAATTGCCGAACTTTCAAAAATACCAGACTCAACAACAATCACCGAAATGTCGGAGCTCAACATGAATAAAATATCAGCTGAACTCAAGCAAATGATGGAACGTGGCAAAGTTCCCGAGCATATTGTACAAATGGCACAATTGGCCGAATTCAGTAAAATGAGTGAACTGAATAAAATGTCACAAGACATGGCTAAACGTTACGAAATGGAAAAAATGGCCGAATACGCAAAGACAACTGAATACATGAAAATGCAAATGCAAATGAATGAGATCGCAAAAATGAATGAAATGGTCAAATATTCCGAAATGACAAAATACAATAATGACATTTCAAAAATGAATGAAATCGCCAAAATGAATGAAATGATGAAAATGAATCAAATGGCAAAAATCAATGAGGTTCAACGAATGAACGAAATAGCAAAACTTAATGAAATGGTGAAAATGACAGAAATGGCCAAGTACAATAACGATATCACAAAATTAAATGAAATTGCTCAAATCAATGAGATGGCAAAGGAAATTGCCAAAATGAACGAGAAAACAAAAATGAATGAAATGATTAAAATGGCAAATATACAAAATGACATAACAAAAATGCCCGAATATTCGAAAATGGCCGAAATGGCAAAACTCACTGAATTGGCAAAATTGAATGAAATAACAATAACAAAATTAAACGATCCACCACCACCGCCACCGCCTAAACAAGAAATTCCAAGAATTCCCGAACCTGTGATCACAGTGCCAAATCCAAGGAATTTGCAGAATGTGCAAAACGTTCAGGTCGCACCGCAACCAAGCCCATCAAATACCATTAATTTTCCGTCAGTGCCTGGTCAGGGAAAATATGCCCAATTATTAGTTATCATCGAGGAACTCGGTAGGGACATTCGTCTTTCTTATGCAGGAAGTCGCAGTGCTGCTGAAAGACTCAAAATGGGTATTCAACATGCGAGAATTCTCGTGCGCGAGTGTCTACTTGAAACTGAACATAACGCTCGTCAATGATCTTCTAAAACATTTTCTTTTTTCTATATAAAAAAGTATTTAGAAAACTTTTTTTTAAACAATGTTATTAATATTTACTATATGTAGCCATTGGCAGCAAGTGTGCTACATTTAATTTGGGACTAAAAACAAGTCAGTAAAACAAGTAAAAGAAAGCAAAAAGTTCTCAACAAATCAATGCTAAAAAAATAATTTGGTTCAAATAATCACCAATTATAAGAAAAATAAATATTTACTTGAAAACAATTTCCGAGTCAAACTGTACTTAATAAGATAAATATGTAAACTTTTTACCATTTGACTCCAAAAAATATTATTTACAAATAAATATTTATTTATTAACCACTTGGATTATTTGAATCGAATAATTTTTCCACAATTTATCGCAATTTTCACAAATATTCCAGAAGCAAAGGAAAAAATGAAAAACTTTGAAGAATTTAAGACTCTGGAATATTTATATTAATTTTCCAATTCAAAATTTGTTTCTTTTGTTAGAATTTTATGTAAATTTTTATCCTCTATTTGGATTTTTTAAATTTAATTGAAAATCAAATTTATATAATCAAAATTATTTCTTCGTTATGGAAAAATATATTTTTATATTCTTTTTGCACTGGGCCGTGTTTAATTATTGATATGTGAAAAGATAGAGAACTTTAGTAGTTATATATATTTTATATATACGAATGAATCTGTCTAGGAATTAATTTAAAAATTAATTTCTCTCCTTTTAACCAGGAAAGTAATATGAAAATATTAATTGTAATATCAAGCAGCGTCATGGGCAGTTTTTTTTATACAAATGCGCCTTAGATTATAAAAAGAAACACACAAACATTTGCGTCTTAATTAAAAAAGAAAATTTCATATTTTGACTATATTTAAGAATCAAAGTAAATAAAGCGTTAAGTTATTTATATATATAGAAACATTTGTAAGCATAGTAATCGGATAGAAAATTTTTTCTAGATAAAATAAAATTTCGAATAAATTTTTATTTCATCTTAGAGAGAATAATTATTTGCTTTTTTGTTATATTGATAATTATAGAACTTTCTCGATCAAAGGCAATTGATTCGAAGAAATTTATATTCGTCCTCGATGATGAAATTTAAGTTGAATTGTTATTTCAAATTTTCTTAAAAAAAAAAAACATTAAAAAATTGTATACAATTTTAATTCATTTGATACACGATAGGTATATTTACACATGCGGTTATACATCACAAGAGAATTTTATCCGAAAAGGAAAAAGTATACTGAGAATGTAAAGTATCATTGAATAAAAAAAATTTTATAAGATGTAAATAATATTTTTAATTTTTGTTAATTGATACTTATTTTTATGAAGAGTTCAAAAAGACTTTTTCAAAGTCTTATTATTAATATTGAAAATTTTTGTTCTGTATTTTATTAATTAAAATCAAAAAACTGATAAAATCATCTAAGAAAAAATAATAATTTAATACATTAATTTTAAATTATTATTTTTCAAATATATCTTTATTTTTTAAATTAAAAAAATTGAATTTTTTTTAATTTCAAAACTTTCGATATAAAATAGCGATTTATCGGTCAAGTTCGATTCTCGTTTGTTTCTTCGACTTTCCCCTCTCTCCTGGCAATGCTCCACATTGCACACCTTGATGCCCTTCTCGCTCCCTTTTTGCGCTTGCTTGCGTCGCATTGCCAGTAAATGAAAATAACGAAACAAGAAATTTTATTTTAAAAATAAGAAAAAAAAGTGTTAATTGTTTAACTTAGTGTTTTTATAAAAATTTGACATCTCGAATAAAATTGTTCCTGTCTATTAATCAAATTTACAGGTAAGAATATTTTTATATAACATTATTAACATTACCTCATAATTTTGAGGTTAGTTTTGTGGCATGGAGAAAATATATGTATTATATACATAAAAACTGAATATTAGAAAAAAATTAGGTTTTTCGAATTTTCCAATATAATTAATTATTAATTAGACAATAAAATATTGATAGTGTGCCGGAAAAAACGTTTTGTAACGATAAATTATTTCAATTTTTCCAGAAAATTTTGCACCTCGACGCGCGAGTGACGCGAGTATAAATTAAATCAATCAATACTGTCGTCTTTGGGGTTTTGATTTCTTAAAAAAACGTTGAATAAAAAACAAAAACATGGTTAAAAACGAGATGGCAATGGATAAAGTATCACTAGAAGGTCCTGTGAAAATATCCGAACCATTAATTACTGTTCCGAACCCAAGAGCATTTCAAAGAGAACATCGCGCTGCACAAGTAACAGTTCCCACGGTATCTGGACAATTGAACTACAATCATTTAATTAATATTCCGGAAAGTGTGAATTCTGCACGTCAAACGACAGTTCCTACGGTATCGGAACAATCGAAATATGTTCAATTACTTAATGTTATTGAGGAACTAGGCCGAGATATTCGTCCTTCATACGCTGGCAGTCGATCATCTGCCGAACGTGTAAAACGTGGACTCATTCATGCTCGTATTCTAGTCAAAGAATGTCTGATTGAAGCCGAAAAAAGCGCTCGCCAATAACACAATAGCCTTAATATTTCTCTCAAGTAGAATTAACTATTTATTGAAATAAGACTTTCAATTTTGCATCATATTTAATGAGTCAAATTTTACATGCTTGGTGTTCAAAAAAATTCCGGACCCTCTAAATATCAATTTTTAATATGAAAATTAAGTTTATCAGAACGTCCAGTATTTTTTAGACACTAATTTTTAATTCTTTTTAATTCAAGGAATAATTTTTTTAACAAAAAATAATTTTCTGCTTCTTTCTAAACTAGAGAAATCCAAAAATTATTTTACCTCATGTAGAATTTATTTATTTCACTTGTGTAAGACTTATAGAAATAATTTTTAGTATTTTAAAAGTTTTAGACTACGATTCTTTTATTTAATGACAAATTAAATTATTTAAATTAAATTAAGAGGGTTTTTTACGCCTTGTGTATGAATATATAATTTTTTTTCTTTTTGAATTTCTTGCCATGAAAACGAATAGTTCAAATGATAAAAAGACTTTATTCCGTAAAATTGTAAAAATTATGATGAAATACTACGACAAAAAAGCCTTGATACTTTAATTGAAAAAAAAAGAAGAGACTAGTTACCAAATTTTTGTATAGTTAAGACTTTGCAGATTATACAGTATTATTATTACTTTTTAAATTTAAATATTTAATGTGTGGTATATTTAAAATTGTCAAATACACATGTTAATATCCTTAGAGATGTGAAAACGAATATAAAGAGAAATATTTTAATTAACAATTTGTTATAACGAGTATTTTTTTATAAAAATTTGTTATAACAAATTTAAGAAAAAATCTATTTACAATATTTAAAAAAACCAATATTTACAAATCATACCAATTTAAAAATAAATAACTAAATAAAAATTTCTCCATCTCTAGTGATGTATTTTAACGACTGAACTTTGTAGTGCGTCAATTATATTATAAGTAAAAAGAAAATGTTCCTAAATATTTTAATACAACATTACTCAGGCAACTAAAGACAAGTGATATTATAATGTAACAATTGCATAATTACTATAATAGTGAAAATTAATAATTGAAACGATAAAGTTTCTAATATAAATCTCAAAGACAATTTACTTTTAGTAACTTGCTACTTGTACCTTTGAAAAACTGTTAATGAAACAGAATAAAACTGAAAATCGACGTATTTTGTATAGGATATTAACGGTGCCATGAACTTTTTTTTGTAAAAGTTTTAACTTATTGTATACAATTGCTGAATACAATAAATTTTGAAGACCATTACTGATTATATTTATTTCTCATCGCGAAATAAGAAATCGACTTTCCAAAGGCGATAGATTTTTTTTTACTAATTTGCAAAATAACTCGTAAGGTGCATTTTGACTATTTATTTATTAATTATGATTATATTATGTATTTATCAATTCAGAAAAATTGACAACAATTGTAATTATTAATAATTAAAATAACAACAAAAAAAACAATTATTTTATTTTTAAGGCCACTTCAGGGTACACTTAACTTTTTGACATTAAAATTTTGATTTTGACAGAAGTTTTCAATTGCAAAATCTTATTTTGTCATTTATTCGAAATAAAAAATATGTTTCAGAAAATGTTTTCAACTTTAGAATCCTTTGACACGAGACTTTCAGCAGATTCTGTGGAATGGTGTCCAATTGACAATTTCAGGGATGTATTTGTCTGCGGAACATATAAATTGGCCGAGACAGATGAAGATAACGAACGAGAATTGACTGAAAGATTAGGAAAACTTTATCTTTTCCGTATTGAAAATGGAAGACTAAATTTATTACACAGCTACGAAGGTGCTGCTATTTTGGACATAAAATGGGCGCATACAAGAATTTGCAATAAGATTTTACTAGGAATCGTTACTTCAAAAAATGCATTGGAAATTTATGAATTGGTCGACGATTGGAATCCAAGTTTGGAATTAATCAAAAAAGTCCCAGTGGAAGATTCAGAGGAAACTTTAGCATTGTCTCTCGATTGGTCAATGGGAAATCCTATGCATTACAATTGTGAAGTCAAAATTGTCGTTAGTACGTCAATTGGTAGTGTTTGTGTTTTTCAACTGACCAATGAAGGTGTCGAAAAACTTCGATCATTTGAATGTCACGATTATGAGGCTTGGATATCAGCTTTCGATTATTGGGATTCAAATCTAATTTATTCTGGTATAATTTATATTATTAAATAAAAATAATTTTTTTTAAATTTAATTACGTGTTGAGAAACGAATACATTTTGTTAAATTATCATAGAGTGAGGATTAATTTAACAGTTGAATATTTTTAAAGGCGGAGATGACAGCAGATTTAAATCGTTTGACATCAGGGTCGACACACCTATAATGTCGTCTAAGACACATTTAGCAGGAGTGACCAGTATTCACTGCAATCCAAGACAACAGCGCTCATTAGTGTCAGGAAGGTAATTATTATAATAATATTAATTAAAAATAAAGAAAAATGAACGAAACGATGAAAATTGTAAATATTAATAATTGTTTCAGTTATGACGAATACATGAGATTGTGGGACACGCGAAAAATGGGTTATCCTCTTTCGTCAACAAATTTAGGAGGAGGAATTTGGAGATTAAAGTGGAATCCTTTCGATGGAAAACATCTTCTGGCTGCATGTATGTATGGAGGTTTTAGATTACTAGATTGCGAAAACTTCGAGTATCCCCAAATATTATCGGAATATAACGAGCACACGAGTATTTCTTATGGTTGTGATTGGTCTTTTTTAAATACCGAAGAAATCGTACAACGAGAATTATATTATGACTTAGATCGACAAGTAGCGCTGGTTAGCACTTGCTCATTTTATGATCATTTAATGAATTTATCAATAGTCGAATTTTCGTAAAGTTCGCAAATTTTTTTTTTTAGAACAATTTTTTATACTGTATTCTATTTATATTTAATTTATATACAATAGTATTATTATATTTGTTATAAAATTTAATAATTTGATCGTAATTTATAAATTCGCGATATGGCAATGTTTTTAGATTTATACTTCAATTTTTTTGCAATACAGCATAAACGTCTCAAATAATTTAATAACGAATTTGGAAAAAAACAAATTATTTATGACAAAGTGATAGCATTTATAATATGAAATTTTGATCTCAAATATTTTTGTCTTTATTTAATTGTACTAATATATATCTATTTATTTATTGTCTAATTATGTTATCACTTCTTATATTTTATAATTTATATAGGAAAATTTTTTTGTGAACTATTTCTTGTTGAATTTGAGATGAGATGTATATTATTTATATTGCCGTAACACATATTAAATGCATAATAAAAAATAATCAAAATTTTGGGAAATAAATATTTTATAGTAACCGAGGTCTTGATAATATATATTTCAATAGAATTATTACCTGGCTTACGTAATGGAAAATCTGATGGACTTACATTTCGTTGTTTCTCTGGATTCTGAAAAAATTGGAACAAATTAGGTCACAGAAAACAATTATCGAATAGTTTTAGTTAAATAATTTTCCGTGAAGATGTTTTTTACCTATATTTTGAGGTTAGGGGGTGAGACGTCTGTGAGGATGATTTTTCTTCACACTTGCTCACTTCACTATTTTAAGATAATTAATCAAAAAAGATATTTATCACTGAAAATTATTTAAATTGTAAACCGATTCACCGTTTCATCATGAAGTAGAATTAGAATCTCATGTTAAATTTACAGAAAAAATGGAAAATAAACTAGCTAAGGGAAAATTTTGCTCCCGCGCAAAATGTTCTGGAACAATGCTTCCAAATTCACAAGTACATCTCTTGCAAACTAATACTCGATTTTAGACAAAAAAAACTCGTGTCACGTTAACTCAATAAATACCCACGACTCTTTTCTCATGAAATCTAACTGAATTACGAAGAAAATGATGCTATTTTAAGAGTTTTAACTTCCAAGAATGCAATGAACTCACTGACCACCATTGACGATAGGAATCTACTGTACTTGATAAAAATTTATAGAAATCCGCGATAATCTGCTTTGATTTACAAAAACTATTGTCATATTTTAATCACCGGTAATTGAATTACGTTATTTTGTACAAATTGAACTTTAATTGGGATAAATTATACATTATTTTGCCTGAGAAAGGACAAACTATCACGAACTGTGAACACTAGCCGGCACAGCAGAATGCAACTGAAACAGGAAATCAGAAAGTTTTCAAAATAGACCGTTCAGAGTAATGCGCATGCGCAATTAGAATTTTCTTAGGCGGGAATTCAAATCTCAATATATATTGGAGGATATATTAAAATATAAGGCTAAAATTTGACAAATGTTTATAATTTTCATCACTAAAATAACAAACTGAGACTTATAACCGGCAAGGTAGAATGTAATTGTAGTTGTAGATCAGAAAATATTCGCAATAAAGAATATTGAGTACTGCGCATGCACCACCGGAAATCAGGGTGGAAGATTTCAAATTCTAGTATATTAGAAGTAATATTAAAATCCAAGATGGATTTATTCAATATTGATAAAAAATTAAGGTTAAGGATAAAGATTGCTTTAACTAGATTTTGCGTAGAATTTAATTATGATTCTTATTTATTTTATTAATTCACCACATTATCGATGAACAAACAGGTTGATAGAATTTCCAAATATTTCCACTAGAGTGCAGGAGTGCAGGGTTAAAAACCGCAGTTCGAGATATCTCGTTGGCGCGGTCAGTTCGATAAAAATCAGTCTTGGTATTTGGGGTTGTCTTGGATTGTCTTTTATCCAAAGGTATAATCTTTAAAGTCTACAAAAGTGATGAAAAGTCGATGAAAACTGTGGATACTTCAAGTGTGACAATTGTCATTTAGATCGTACTTCACCAGTTAAGTTCAATTGCCAACCAAAATTCCGATTGACAGTTCTTGTCTTCTATATACATTCTCCAACCACTCTTGGTAAGTAAAAATCATTTCATTATGATTATTGTAACATAATTATGAAATAAGAAAGAAACATTGAAAAGTCCGCGAAAATAGCAACTGTAAAATATGATAATCCGGTCGCAAAATGACCCATAAATGGGATTGCGGGTTAAGCACCTGTCACCTTTTTGGACGCGTTCCATCGAACCTTAGA
The DNA here is from genome assembly GCA_001855655.1 of Leptopilina clavipes. Taxonomy (NCBI): domain Eukaryota; kingdom Metazoa; phylum Arthropoda; class Insecta; order Hymenoptera; family Figitidae; genus Leptopilina; species Leptopilina clavipes. Next base: position 50,657 of record JUFY01013951.1, read on the forward strand.
GGGGTGTGAAAAAGAAGGTTAGGAGTCATTCAGGTTCTTTAAACCAAAATCATAATATAATGCCTTTCTTGTTTGGTAAATGGTGTAAATTATGATAACATTAATCTTTCTATCACTATTTGAACGCGAGTTAAACAGTTCCTTCCGTCAATTAATTTAGAGTAATTTGCGGCGCGACGAACCCTGGCCTTTGTCACAGATTTTTGTCTATCATTTTTGTGATAGAATTTTGCCATTTCTGTTTAATGTTATTTCTTTATTTTTTCTATATAATAAATGTTGATTGGATAAAATCTTTGCAGTTAGCAAGTGTTTGTTTTAGTTTGCTTTAGCATTGTTTTTTTATTGACTGCCCAGGACTTTCTATCGATCCAAATGTGTGATTTGTAAACAAAAGTTATATTTCTGAAAATGACAGTTTATTCAGTCGATGTCATTCAATGATATCAAAGAAAATGCTTTAATGAAAGTTACATTGAAAAATAAATTTCCTTTCATTTTAGAAATAACACCTCCGCTATTGGCTTTTCGATAATTCTCTATTTTATTTTAAATATAGTGAATATTTATAACTAAAACGTTATCTCTAAGAATTAGGGAAGAAGGAACGTCTCTTAGGAAATTTAATAACTCCATGTAGAAATTAAGCAAAGGAAATATAAATCAAATATTTTAAAGTTGATTTTCTTGTTTTGTAAAGTTACAGATTGTTTTGAACTTGAAGACATGAGCTTTAAATTTAAAGCTTCATCAAAAGTCCAGTGACAAAGAAGCGTCAAAAGTCTGTACATTGTCATCAGCCCCTGAGAGCGATGTCCCCCGATCTTTTGTATTCCCCTCAAACAAATGTTCATTCATATATAAAGCGGAGAGGAATCATAAGTCTGATACACACACGTGTATGAGAGGCAAAATATGCGCGAGAAAATTAATAAAGGCGGATTTAAATTCACTTTGTCGCATTGTTAAAATAACACTAAAATTCTGAAAAAATTCCTTATATTATTGAAAGTCGAATATTTAGGGGGCTATTCTATTTTTTCTATATAGTCATTATTTTTTTCCTCTTGAAAAATATGGAAAGCTTTCTCATAAAAATAAAATTCAACGTCGCGACTTGGTCTAAATCTGTAAGTCAAGAAAACAAATTCTGAAGGTTCCTCATATACCAAGTTTCATCTTGTCGATATTTTACTTTCAGATTTAAGGATATACTTTTTTTCTACAGTAGAAACGATATTTTTATGGCAACTATTTAGAATATAAATTACTTTGGGATCTTCAAGAAACTTTTTCTGTATTTACTGCAAGTTTTTTTTTTTTGCAAATTCCATTCTTCGAAGTTGGTCGTTATTCTCAAGTGGAAATTTTGTCGCAAAATTGTTTCGTTTCATTAAAGTATTTTGTGTTTAGTGTGGTAGACAAGAATGCAGATAAACAGAGGGGCCAATCACCCGAAAACTCTCTTCTGAAATCCCACACAGAGCGCTCAGATGTTAGTTTCTTTATTTTTTTTTACTGTGACATTCGCCATCCATGTGTTAAAACAAAAAAGTTTCGAGAATTTTTGACAAGCAAAAGGAATAAATAAATTTAATTTTTCAACGAATTTTTAAGAACTCTTAATTTTTCTCAGGAGAATTTCAAGTATTTTGATTGAAATAATGAAATGATTACCTACATTTATTTTCATTCAGGACAAAATGAATTTCTGATGACATTTTTCTTCTTCTCTGAATGAACCTCGCTTGGAATTTAGAGAAATATTTTAATGTATATATATGTGGTGCAATGTTATGTATCTTAAAATGCAATTTTAAAGTTTGGATATACTTAACACACAGAATGAGACGCCGGAATGATTTAAAGACTCATTTAATATTTGTCGCCATTGCCGGTTTAATTTCACATTTATACCTTTAACTCGCGCTACTAGATTAGATCATTGTTCATCGTGTATTATCAATCTAATTGTAAAATACGATCGTCTTAACTCTAACGTCGACAAAGGGAGTAATGTAAATTCGCCTCTGACCTTTCAAATTACACGCGTTTAAAAATGTTTAAAAATAATTTTCAAAACAAGTTTTCAATTTTTCCGTATAATTTTTTTATTTAATTTGCAAGTGAAAATAAAATTTTTAATTATACACTGAAAAAAAAATTTATTTGATAATAGTCAAGTAATTCATTATTTGAATCAAATAAATTTTTTTCAGTCTAGAAATACACAATATTTATACTGAATGTATAAATGAAATTATTAATTTAAAATTCAGAAAAAAATGAATTCTTTAATTGGAATGATAATTTAATTCCTGATTCGTCATCATATGGCCGTTATATTTTTTTTTCAGGAAAAAAAATGTCGGGACGTTGTCCTGTCAAGATTAAAATTGATATAAAAAGTCATGATTCATATAATATTTTAAAGATTTAAAGCATCCGCGAATAACATATAAACAAGAATTAATAAAATTTTTCTCTCATTGCTTATTTTTTATTGCGGCCAAGATTCTCTGTGTCATGAAAATTTTTCGAATTTTGAGAAAATTACTTCCAAGTTTGCTATAAAAATAACTTGCGAAGAATTTATAATGTTTTGTATTCATTGCCATTTATATAGAACGATAATGTTCAGTTCAATAAAATCGCTCGCTAATCAGCTCTTTTCTCAATAATTTGCCATAAGAAAACTATTTTCAAAATTCCTTACGAATTTTATTCGTTAATAAAATGTCCAATAATTACAAAATATCTGAATGACATTTTTCAAGAGAGAATAGAAAGAAAAAAGTCGCGAATATAAAATTGTATATATGTTTATTATTTTTCCTCCGTTATATTCTTCCTGTATATATAAAAGTTTCACTTTGTCGAGACACTATTGTGTGAATTTTCCGAGTGACTGACTCTTTCCTGGATATATATTCATATTGCTCTTCTTTCATTTAGCTATAAGTGTAAAGGGATTGAACAAAAGTCTGACTAGGTTTTTCTTTTCTTCCTCTCTTTTCAGTTGATGGAAGTAAAATAATTTTTTTTTTGGTGATATTGAAAACAGATTTATCTACTCGATCATTTCTCTCATTCATATATTCTGTGACTTAATTTTCATTCAAGACTTCGAGGGAACAAAAAAAAATCCTTCCATCGGTGTGAAAATCAGGAAAATAAATTTGTTCCATGAATAGTGAAAATAGTGCACAAGTATATAGTAGGGAAGAATAATGACAAGTAGCTGTAGACAGAACGAATGTCTCGAGTGTTTCCAGACAGTAAATTGTACTTAAAAAAGGAAAAAAAATTTGTAATTTTTAAAATTTTCCTATTTTTTTCCTTTTTTGTTTTTTCTCCTTTTGCTTCTTCCTCTCGTATTTTTGGAACAGTCTTTTTCCGAATTCAGAAGGAAATTTTTTTTATAGATTTTTGCTGAATTTCATTTTCTCGGAAAATTTTTTACAAATTGCGAGTGAAATTCAATGAAAGATGGTGGAATCCTTGACAGTGCGCTTCACCCTTTTTTCTATCATGGTTCCCACTTCTTCTTACATGTATGTATATATATATATATATTTAGGTGCAGTGAAAATTGAGGGTTGATACAAGGGAATCAAGTCCCGTCTAGCGATGCACTCAAACACGTTTCACTACTTATTCCTTCAAGAAACAGGGTCGATGAACATTTTTTCCGCTACTTATTTTCTTTTAGAAGAAAAAAAATATATCACTTTCAAGTTAATGCACGTTCGTTTGTAACTTCAAAAAAAAAAGAAAAAAACAGTATATGAAGAAGCCCGTGCAACTTGAACTGATTTTAAAATCAATTTATCTTTTCTCCATTCTGTTAACTCATCAAAAAAAAAAAAAATATATATATATTGGAAATTAAAAAATCACCTAATAAAATTTGTTTCAAGGGACAAAATATTTTCTAACGAATAATTTCTTTAGAAAAAAGTTTTTGACGAGATTTTTATTTTATTGAAAGAGTGTTTTTGTTTATCTTGGTTTCTTGAAACGCCATTCATTGTGATGAAATTAGTAACGATACTGATGAGATTAAGTGGGAAAATGCGACTTCGAGAAGGGGGAAAAGAGGGTGAATGTTAGTTAGTGCACCACTACTTAAATAGTAGTGGAAAATATTTAGGTCAGCTATAGCCAAAGTCGACAGCCAGCTTTAGTCCGGTGATCTACAAAGCCATTGCTCTGATTCGAACTTCGAGATTAAAAAGCTTTTCTCTACCTATGAAAGCTTCACTTTTTATCATCTCCAAATCGTGTTCCCTTCTCCCCTCCAAATTTGGGGCTGAGATCTTGATGAAAACTTTTTTTTAATCCAATCTCAATTTCTTTAATATTCCCTCGTTTTTTATTATTAATAAAAAAAACGCCTACAATGTTTTCCTTTTACATTTTCATTTAAAATTAGATTTCCTATAATATTCCCAAATAAAATTCTTCAAACAAAATTAATTCAGTAAAATATACAATTTAGAAGGGGAAAAATTATTTTACGTTTAGCAATTTAATTTTTAAATTTCTTTTTTTACATTTACTGTATCTAAATATCTATATATTTTTAAAAATATTTCATCACCGCACTGTAAATCATTCTCCTCTAACCAGTGCGGAAAATGAATATTCTAAAAAGGTGAAATTCTCGTTATTCAATTTTTTTTCCATCGTTCCGTTAAAATTGAAAAAAAAAATGTGTTACAATTGTGTCGCGCACAAACTGCGCGTATTTGTATAAAGAATAAAAAGAAAGAAGAAAGAAGAGAAAAATTTTCTCATAAATTCAATTATTTGCGGCTCGAGACAATATATACATATATATATTCTCAACGAGAAGAAGTTCAACCGTATTAGGTCTATTGTTCCCATTATATGAGTGCGGGGGAAAAAAAGGAGAAAACCAATTAAACTTGCGTAATTAATATAAATAATAGGCATCGTTTCCTCCTCAAGAAAATTCCATACAAATTCCGAGAATTTTAATTGCAATATTCAATTTAATTTCTTTAATTTAATTCTCTTGGAATTATTTCTGGGATTTTTTTTATATATATAAAAATATTTTTTTAAAAATTAAAAAAAAGGCAATGAGTAATGAAATAACTTGAGGGAAAATATTATTTTTTCGATAATTTAAAAAGAGAATTCATATATAGTGAATGGTATTCATTCATATGTTTATAGCTATCGTAAAGTAACTATATATGTGTACCTGATGATGATGATGATGATGATACTTGTACATACTATAATAAGAGCAATCACGTTAATCACTCACAAGTGGCAAGAGCACCCGAAGAACGCCTAGACTTCAATCCTTTAGGTGCACTCGTTTTCTCTATATTATAAGAGTACGATGACCTATTCTCGTCTTTAAGCATTCACCTTGAGAATGAAAAAAAAAATTTTATTCTTCAAAAAAATATTTGGAATATTCGATTCGATATATTTGGAATAATAAAGCCGCTATTTTTGAATATTCAATAAAGTTTAAAATATACTACACTGAAAAAAAATTTATTTGGATCAAATAACCGATTACTTGTCTATATTATCAAATAAATATTTACTTGAACCAAATAATTTTCATTTAAATCAAATAAACTATAATTGAATCAATAATTTCTGTATTTGACTCAAATACCATTTAATTGACTCAAATAAAGTTTATTTGATACAAATAAATATTTATTTGATAATAATAGCGACAAGTAATTGGTTATTTGAATCAATTAAATTTTTTTCAGTGTATTACAAATTTATAAATAATATGTAAATTTAATTTATATTCAAGTTAACATTACATTTAAAATATAAATTAAATTTAAATAAAACAAAAATTGAAATTAAATGTTTTTATTTATTTTTATTTTTCGAATTACATTTTAAAATCACATTTAAATAAAAATTAATTTTTAAATATGAATTAAAATTGAATTAAAATTAGTCATTAAAGAGATTTTAAATTTATATTTTTTTTCTGAATTTATACAGTTGATTTAATTTTTTAAATTAAATAAAATTACAAATAGTATAATTAATAATAAAATACTTTTGAAAATTTTTTAATTCATGTTTCGATTTTCTAGTTTAGTATTTTTAGAAAAAAGTCTATATATGTAAATTTTATTCCATATATTTTTATCCTAAATATTGTACTGCTTTTTATTAATTTTTAGTTTGTAGCACTTTAACACTTATAATTAAAAAGTAATTAAAATTTTCCAGAGAAGCACAGAAAACACGCGGCGGGAACTTACAACTATCACGTGATGAAATGTAATCGTTAAAATTCGACAATAATCGGTTATTTTTCGTGTACGATCGGGAAAGTTCGACCAAACGAACACCATTAAGAAATCCCGTAAGTTCTGTTCCGCGTGCGCAGTTTTATGCGTTTTATGAATGGCGGCCATTTGTAATTTCCCGAACTGTCAACACGTGCTCAATTTATAGGTTATATATACAAATTATATTTGTGCTATTTTATCCAAGTTATTTTATTAAAAAAGTAATTAAAATATGTGAATATAATAATATTGGAAGCATAAAAAATAATAAAGTTATGAATAAGTGTTACAAACGTGCCAAATGAGTCTTTAAAGTAATTTAAATAAGGTTTGCAAGGTATGTTTTAATTTAAATGATCTAAATTCTTCATTTACCTTTTGAATTATAAATTTTCTTTTTTTTAACATAAGAAAAAGGAATAATATTAAAAAGCTTTGTTATTCTATTACATTATTTAAAACATTATTTTTGTACTGGGTTTTAAAATCAGAATTTAAATTATAGGTTTATGTGTTTATTTATATATAAAAGTTTATGGCAACAAAATGTTAATTTTTAAAATTAAAAATTCATTAAAAACAATACAAAAGTGCACTTTTCATAACAATTATTCAATCAAACAAATTATTGATTTATTTTTTAACAATCAGTTAAATATTCAAGTACAGTACTTATTTTACAGGTATAAATACTTCAAAAACCTATAATTTCTGATATTGAAATATTAAATAACATGTTTTTTTTATCACGAATACAATTTTCAGGTAGTGAATGAACAAATATTTTCTCATTGAATTAAAGAACATTGCAAATTAATTCATTCGCAATGTCTCTTGCTGCAAAATTTATTCAACATTTGAGAAATAAAGAAACAAAATCAAATAGGAAAAAATTATCGGAATGCAATGTCAATTTGATAAATGATTGGGACAGAGATTTAATTTCTCGTTGGACTTCAAATTCATGTTTTGAGTGTCATGATCAAGAATGTAAATTACAAAACATATTGACTGTGGAAAATCTTCATTCGGATAATAAATCAGCCTACGAAGTGAAAGAATTTGTCATTCAGTCATTGACAGACATATTATGTAATCATTCATTAATCAACACTTCATTAAAAAATGAAACGACGGCATTTTTCGAGAATTTATTTCACGGTTGCAATTGGATTATGTCCAATATTGAAATGCAATGTTACTTTAAAAGTAACATACAACATCTTACATTTTTTGTAAAATCATTTTTAAATTTTATAGCAAACATTTTTGAATCTTCCAATGAAATTATCAAATTTAGTGCGCAAAATTCTTTGTCACGTGTAATTGATTCGTATCTTGAAATTTATAAACAATTTCCAGATAAAGAATTATTTGCCATGGAATTTTTGAACAATATTCTATTAATTTTTTGTAATTTAATGAAATTTGAGAAATTTGATGATTTGAAAGTTAAGTCTGATTTATATCGTTGTGTACAAATTTTGTTATTTACCAAAAATTTCTTACCGCAATATAAAAAATTCAATAATGAGAATGAGGGAATTCCAGCAACACTTTTTTCCACCTTGGGGAAAATTGCAAATATCGATTTGAAAACTGCTTTTATAATATTTGATGTGATTTTTAGCGTCGCTGTAAAATCATACGAATCCGATGCAAAAGTATTAGATGTGATATTCAGAAATATTGTCAAAAGTGCGAATAGAGAAAAATTGATAATTAAAAAATTGCTCGATTGTTTAGTTGGAATTCATTTAAATTTAGATAATCAAATTGAAGACGTAAAATTATCCGATTATTTAATGACATTTATCGATGAAATTCTTAAAAAAGGACAATTCGAAAGTCTTGATTATGATTTAGTAACTGGAATTGTAAATATAAATCCTTTCACTGTGGAAACAAATTTTGAGAATATTTTGATAAAATTAATTCCGAAATATTCAAATGTTTCTGAATCATCGTATAACGCTTTTTTTGTAACAATTTTAAAAGTCAGTATTTCCCTTCGAAGAGAACATAAATTAATTTCTCTATTATTAACCGCAACTAAATCTGTAATAACTGAAAATTCTGATATTGAAAATTTGATTCTCTTGCCTGAGGAATTTTTAACGAAATTTATGCAATCTCTTGACAACACAACTATCTCACAAACAACAACAATTTTAAGGTCTTTGATTTATTATTTGAAACCATATTGTGAAGATGATGTACTTACAAATTCATCGTTTATAATATTAGAGGTAATTTTTCAATTACTTATTTCTTTTATGAAGGGAATCAAAATTTTCGACTGTATCAGAAATGTGAATACACAGGAGAAATTTTGTGACGATCTTGTTGAACTAGGAAATCAATTTTCTGCTCTTAGTAATAAAACTTCGAACAAAAGAGTCATTTTTAGTTTTGTAAAAGCCTGTCAAGCTTGGAATGATGTTTGTAATTTAATACTGCACTATGTTCCATCTTCGATTTCGGCGAAATTGTCAAATCGTGTCTCAGCGAAAAAATGGATAAAATTATTTGGAAAAATTGAAAATTTAGCTGATGAAAATTCAGAGAATGTCGATTTAGAATTTTCACGAACGCTATTAATGAATTTGACCAATGAGGAAAAAATAATCGAGACTTTAAATTGTCAGTCGTCCTTTTGGATTTCAGTAGCTCAAAATAATTCGAGAATGCTTTTAAATTTAACTGATCAACAATTATCAGAACTCGCCAATATTGTAGTTTCCTCTGCTTTTGAAAATTCGGATAATTGGAAAAAATGGGATAAATGTTTAAATAATGTTAGATTCGTTTCAGCTTTAGTAAATCAAATGATAATAAAAAGTGGAAATAATTTAAAATCCGAAGCAATAAAACAACTTGTTGATAAAATTACTCGAGATTTTAAATGGAAGAAAATTATTTCAAAAATACAAAAGGGTAATTTAATTGGTGTTAATTCGGAATTTTTGAAAAATACAAAATCCAAAGATTGTAAAGTCATGAAAGAATTATTTAAAATTCTCTCATCGATGCATTTATCTCATTTACATCATGATATCAGAATTGTTCTATTTATTTTAATTTCCTCCATTGCCATGGAATTTTCTCACGATATTGAAATAGCGGAAAAATGCAATGAAATTTTATTGGATCTTCTCCAAGAGAACGATATCAATATATTTCAATTTCCCAATTTGCAAATATTACGTGAGAATCCACTTGGAAATGATGTTTTGTCCTGTCTTTTTGAGTTGCCACTTAAAAATGATTCATTTAATTCGTTAATTAATTTCCTTGATTCAAATGATGTCAACGATAGTATAAAAATTACGTTTTTGAATGTTATTTTAAAAACGAAATTACATAGAAAATCAGAAGATACTCAATTGTTGAGGAATTTAATCGAAAAATGGAGTAATTTATCAATTGAAGATGATAAAATTCACAGTGTCATTGAATTAGTAATGTTAATTTTTTCTCTAAAAGATGCCACCATTAATAGAAACATAAGCGACGAATTAAAAGCAACTACAAATCGAATTTTGAACCGAATTTTTGATAAAACTGGAACAAAAATTAGCGACGAATGTGTACAATTGTTGGAAATAGTTTTAAGAAATCGTTCCTTTTTGACAATCACTGACGAGAATATAACTTTAATATTTAAAGCAATTTTATCTAATCCCAATGAAAATGTTTTACGCCCTTTTTTGGAAACATTAAATTCCAAAGAGTTTGATGTACTTTTAAAAACCCTGCAAAAGCAAACAATGTTCTCATTCAACGATGAAAGTGACAATGAACTCAAAAAATGTCTCACAATTTGGGAATATGTTATTATAATTGAAATGGCAACGGCACGAAATAATATTCGTCTAGCGGCGATAAATAATTTATTATTTTCATTGGACGAAATTTGTATTTCCGCGAGACATTGGTTGCATTTGATAAAATTATTTGAAACTATTGTGAGCTCTAAATTCATTCAAATTACAGGGCAAATTATTGATTTGATTCTAGTATCATGTATGAAATGTATTAAACGAGTGGGTGTTATTGCATGTCGTGAAATTGTGTCTTTATACACAATGATTGTGAAATTAAGGACGAATTTTGTAAAGGACAAATTATGGTCGTTGGTTCAATTAAACAGTGAAATTATACGATCTCTGAATAATGAGACAATGAATTTAAATTCTTTAAATCATCAATATCAAATTGAGTGTTTAATTCTCGATATGGAGAAATTTGTTATTGCTTTAAAGAAATTCGGTGATAATGTTTTGGAAATTTATCCTTACATGTTGACTGATTTAGTTGAATGGTACTGCCATCAATTGTTGCCAAAGAATTTAAAGAATCCTTTAGAATTGATAATACAACGTCTTTTAAGTCACTGTGAACATGAAAAAATTGAATTCTTAAATCGAACAATGCCCGTGGCTACTCAGAAAATATTCAAAGAACTTGTTACAATGTACAGAAAACATTATAAATTTACAGGAAAAATTTAGAAAATCTAACGAGATTGATAATATTCTAGAAATTAATTTTGTTATTAAATATTTCATTGTCTTCAAATGAAAAATATTTTTTTGTTGTTTTTTAAAATCCTTTTATTTTCTTTTTTAAAGAATAATGTCACTTCCTGGTTTTTTTTTGTCAATTTTTCTCATCATTGTTTTGTGTCACTCTAAATTAAAAAAGAAGCTACGTAATATGAATTTTTGGCACATTTGAATTTAAAGGGTAGAACTTGCGAACTTTCCAAGTAGGTCAAAAGTCACCAAGAGAATGCCAAACTATTGGAGTCGAGTTTCAAGAGAATCGTAATTCTTTTATTGACCCATTTATTCGCGGAAAGTGAATAGATTTTTCAAGTTCATTTAAAAAAAGTTGTTTTTTATTTTTTTTATTAAGAATTTAAAAATCGGTTCATTAATTAAGATATTTTTTTTGCGTAGGTAATAATTTTAATTTAATTTATTTAGTGATAAATAATAAAAATAATTTGTTATATAAAAGAAAACAAAATTCTGACTAGCAAATCGTTAATTGGTTTGATTTTTTGGTGTTGAGTAATTTTTTTTATGAAAATATTTAATGCATATCGTCGAATAAGTTTTGTCGATCGATTTACAGTGTAACATTGAAAATAGCTTCCTTCCTGTAATAAAGTGGGCCTATGCAAATTACAGCCTTTGTTAGTCATATTTTACAGTTCTCAAGGTATTGTTTGAAACAAAATTCTATACATATTAATATTTGAATATTTTTGAATGAACAAGAATGAATGAAGAATATATCAATTAAAAATTTTACTTATTGTGAACGTAAATAAATAATGTTATTTATTTTATAAATAAAAAACGCATTAATAATATAAATATCCAGAGTTGATTTAATGACTTCTTTACTTTTCTTCTTTTAGCCGCTGCTAAATTTTAACACGTTTTATGATCCAAAAATATTTTAATGGTTCTATAATCGGCCAATCACCCTCGGCTTTGATGCTGTATAAATTCCATCTGTTGGAATTGTCAACTTTTCACTTGAGTGAAAATTCCAATTAATTATTAACTTTTTAAAATTTTTTCTGAAAAATTTTTTGAAATGTAATCTTTGATTAATTAAAAAATATTTTGTTTCCATTTAAATAAGAGGGGAAAGATGGAAAAGTAAACGGAAGATGACACAGTTGACTCTATTTCAGATGGGGCGAGTGACTTCTCAAGTATCGGATTTTCAAACGAGAGGTGTCAAGAGATTCTTTTCAAAACTCGTAATCCGATCTCGTGAAATTCATTTGACTCTTCTTTATATAGTTTAGAATACGAGTTAAATATCGTTCTCACCTTTCTTACATACACTTCTTTTAAAAGAAGCAATTTTTTTTAAGATGTAAATTTTTTAAATGATTCGAATTTTAAATTTGACCGTTATTAAAAAATTACTTACTTTGTTAAATATATTGACTCAAAAATTTATTTTCTTTCAGGTTGGAATGATAAATGGTAGTAACCAGCGGTATGGTGTATGAGGAGATTGTGGGAGTTCGGGGCAGCTGACCCCAGCCCCCTCGGACGCTTTTCGTTCGCGAGATGCCCCATAATTTAAATACAACTTCTGCTAATTCGGCGAATTCGGGGTCAAACCATCAGGCTTATCCTCCGCCTCAGCCTTATCAACGGATCAGCGGAGATGGATTTCAACCAGAGGTATATTGGAAAAATGTTTTTTTTTTAATTTAATAAAAAAAATTATTAAATTGAAATAAATAATAGAAAAATGCATTAATTTTTTCTTTTTTGTTATTATTTTACAGAAAGAGCCGGTGGATTTTGAAACCTCGCATTTGCGAGGTGCTCCAGCAGAGGTTGAGGCACTCGTTCACAATATTAAAGAAGTTGCACAGCAATTTCTCTATCACTGGCGAACCTTTCCTATCGCCTTGCCACCATCTCTCTCGACATGCACCGATGGTGATGACACATTGGCTCGAAAAAAGCATCATCTAAGAGATCTCTTTGTTGCACCAAGTTTCGATGAATTGGATGCCGTTGCAGTGGACATTAAAGGAGAACCAAGAAGACTTACCAACAAACAATTGGAAAGCATTCGCGAAAGGGGGTAAGATTTATCCGCAAGAAAAGAAATACTATCCACTGTAATCTCTTTATTTTTTCTCATCTAATTATAGACTTATAGTCTGATTATTTTTGTAATCAAGTAGTAGAAATTAAAATTCTCTATAGAATTAGTTTAGTTTATCACAATTGGATTTCTTTCAAGAAAAAACAAACAAAAACTTAAAGTAGAAAAAGCAAGAATTCGTGTGACTTTCATATTGGTTTCACTATTATAGCCATTTGATGCGTTTATCATTGTCACTTGAATGATCATTTGAAAAAAAAAATTTTTTCGTCAAGAAATTATGACTGTGGGGGTAAGTGTTCATTTCTCTGATGATTTGTAACAATTTTTCTAAAGCTTGCACAAGGATAAGTATGGAAAACCGAAGAAGCTGAATGTCGTTCAATTGGAAAGCATTCGGAGATGCGGGTATGTCACGCACTCACGACACTCCACATTAATTCATGAGTGATTTAAATGGAAAAAAAAAATTAATTCAAAAATATACTGTGCTAACTTTTTTTCATCACATTTCATGCCAGTGTTTAATGTTTGCACACTTTTTTTTATTGTACTATCTCTCAGTACTTCAGGATAGCAATGATTTTTTTTTTATCCAATAGTGACAAAAAATACAGAAAATGAAAAATTATTTTTACTCATAGGAAAATATTAATTAATTAATAATTATACTTTGATTTTAGTTCATTAACGCAAAAATATATTATGGCTTTATGTAGCAATTTTTGCATGTTATTAAATTTATGTCAAGTTGAAAACTTTTTAGTTACCTGTGTGTTGTGAGTTAAAAATTTTCCACCCAATTATCGAGCAAACTTAAGGCAAAAGTTTCAAAAAATGTGAAATTCGATAAAATAATGAAGGAAATGACAAATTAATGTTTAATAAATAATTACAAATTAATATTGTGGAATGTTTATACAAGTTGGTATAATGATCAATTTTCATAGAACTGTTTCTTTTTTTCCAGAGAATTTGAGGTCGATTCAATCAATTTTCCTGGTCAGATGCACCGCTGGAGATTGAGTTCTCTTTTACAGCGTGGCAGGGATCGAAGAAGAGATGCTCTATTATCGGATCTCGCTTTAGCCACGAGATTTTTGGTTGTGACTGCAAAAGCTAGATTAATGTCCCACTGTTTCAGCGTTTCACAGTCATTCCGAGCAATGTTGACTGGTCTCCTCAGGCTTCTTGGTAATTTACAAATTTCAAAATTCCGAAAAAAAAATTTATTGAATAAAAATTTTAACGGTTTTTAACATAAAAGCTTAAGTACTAATAAGTAAAATTAATTTGGAATTCAATTTGCAGATATTTTAGCTGGTGTGCCATCGCTTCAAGCACAGAATTTAGATGCCAAAATTCGTGAAGAAAGATGTAGATATCTTGTTGCTGAGTTAGTTTGCAAAGTAAGAATCACAAATAACGATAAATCATAATTTAGTATTTATTACTAACAACATTGAAACCACTTTATGCAATGGAAATGAAGTAAATAAATTACTGATGTTTTATATTTTCAGTCAGAGTACGAGGACTCTCTCGAGTTACTATGCGGTTTTGTTCGAAGACAACTTCGTCGAGCGACTATGGAGAAGTTTGAAGTGGAAAGAGAATCCTCTCAATTGCTGCCCGTACCAGTTCCTTTTGTGTTTGGAACACCTGGAGGAGCTGCGGTAGATCTTCGACTATTTTGCAGAGATATCATTAGAAAAGCTTTGCCAACCTTGGTTGCCATTTTGGAGAGAGAAACGAGAGGCTGGTTTTTGCATTTCAGAGAAAGACTCATTTCGGAATTGAGAGCTCAAAAGAAAACGGACGAAGAAATCGAAAGAGTAAGAAAGAAATTCAATTTGATAAGAGTAACATTTTTACCATGTTCTCAATTTTTCGTTTACTTTAATGCAAAAAAAAAAAATAATAATTTTAGGAAGTGAACGAGGCTGTAATGCGCGAATATTTGCAACGTGTGTATTCAAGTATATTATCTCATCCGGATATACACATTCTCGGTGAAGGAATTGCGCAACTTCTTTTGCAACAGGCACAATCTGTTGTTTTGATGCACAGGGCAGTTGAAAATGTTCAACGAAAATTGAATCAAACCAAAGAAACACTTCGAAAGCATATTGAACACGAGCATCCAGTTTTATCCAGAATTGGTCCATGGATGCGTGACAGAATGCGAGAAGCGGAAGCAAATTTTATTGAAGAGTGCGAATGGAGTGCGCACGAAGAAGCTCTTGCCTTGTGCGGTCAACAGAATCTTCAGCAGACCGTTTATTTTCTTAATCGTGATCTTACTTTTATGCGAGAAGTAATTTTTTTGTTTATTAAATTTTTAATTATTTTTTCTTATTTTTTCTTATGATAATACGAACAATTTTTTTCCCAGAGAGAACCGGTTTTATTGAAAGAATTACGAAAAGTGAAAACACCAACAAGAAGTTTTCAATGGCCGACGCAAATTTGGCTCCCTAGAAATTGGATTGTTCGAAGAAGTTTTCAAGGTCAGTCTGAAATTATACCAACTGTTTTGAGTAATACTCCGACTTCCATCACGACACCGCGTGCCGATCCAAATCAGCCAGTCTTCCTTGTAGAACGGGAAATAATTCATACGACAACGACGAGGTAATTTATTTATTACTCTTGATTTAAAACTATCTAATTTTTCAAATTGGAGAATATATAATTTTCAAATTCAGATGGCCAATGTGGCGATGGATAAATTACATCGCGAGAACATGGTGTTGGACTTGGAATGCCATGTTTCTTTTGGGAGTTGCAGTGCCCTGGTGCAGTCCTGTATCGTTGAAAGCTCTTTTATTAGTGGAGCCATTTACACCTGATTTAGAACTAAGTCAACTAAATGGAACTCTCTTCCCAAGAAAATCTTCTCAAACTCCAACTCTTTATTCACGACTGACAACTCTTTGGAGGCACATTAGTAAAAGTCGAACGCACTTTGAGACAGAGCCTGATACTGGTTTTATTGGAAAAGGAATGACAAGACACATAAATAGATTATGGAATTATGGTGTTAAAGGTCTTTTAGGAACACTTGTGATACTCTTCATTTTTCCTGTTGTCTGCATACTTATCAGTTTTGGATCCCTTTTCATTGCACTTACTGCAATAATGTGGTGAGTATTAATTATTTCCAACTTCTTATTCTTTATTTCGTATACTACAATTTTTTCTCAAAATTTCTTCTCAAATTTTCTAAAAATAGTTTTTTGTATTAAATTTCCATTTCTTAGATTAAAAAATGTTGTATTGTTCTACAATGACTAATTTGAATATATCTGATTAATTTAGTTGATAATTAATTGAGTTTAACTAATATGTTTATTTAAATATAAAGAAATGTGATTGATATTAAATGTTGCTTTATAGGATGCCATTAATAACGCTAATTTTACATTCGTTTATGGCTTTGGTCATTGACTTGGACTGTCCTGAGCCAAGTCAAAATCGCTACCTCGTCGTTTTGGAAGCTTTGTGTTGGAATATTGGTGTCCAGGGCTTTTTACAACCGATCGCTGCATTATTCGTCGCTCTCATCATTTGTCCTATCATTTCTTTTTCAATATTAACAGTGTCTGTGATACGTTATTGCATTAGAGTCGTTTGGGATACGTTAATGTTTCATCTCGTTATCAAAAATAGAGGGAGAATTCCCGCAAGCGACAGTTTTGTTGTCAAACGAATTGCCGGACCGGGTTTGGCTTCAGATTATTACTATCAAGTAAGTGACTTTTATTTCAAATTTATAATCATATTTCACATTTTCACATTAAAGTGAATATTTCATAAATATTGTAAATTTTGTATACATTTTTATTTCAGTGGGAAAATTAATTAAACCTGAGAATAAATAGGATTTTTTTAAAGTTAATTTTCATATATGTTCTTTTTTCGCAGATAAGACCGGAACAAGCGCTAGCAGCTTTTGAAGCGAAATTAGAACTCGATGAACTGCTGGCGTTCCAACAGGAAATGGAACGACTAATAACACAGCCTCAACGAGATTTCACACAATTTGTCGAAGCATGTTTTGGTCCATTTGCCGCGAGTCTTGCCAAAACGAAGGATCCGTATCGAACTCTAGAAAAAGAAGCGAGAAGTTTAATTTCCGTTCTCCATGAAAAACTCGATCGACGTAGAAAAGATTTACAAACGGGTCTTGGTGTTGTGGTACGAAGTAAAATAAAGTTAGCTACTTATGACTTGAAGGTAATATTAATTTTATCTCGAATCAGTTTAATAAACTTTAATTAATATTAAAAATTAGTTTTTAATAAAATTGGTTATTAATATTTTGAATTGAAAAAACTATATTAATTTAGAAATCTTACGATTGAAATTGCATTCAGGTGGTGATTCAGCAAGGAGCAATGATGCTGGAGCGTCTTTATCCGTCACATGTGCTTGCACGATTGACAACGAGCGAAGAAGATTTTTGGGAGAACAAAGGTCTGAGTGTTGGAGATTGGGCAGGTCTCGCTGGTTTAATGTACGCAGAAATTTTCAGTCTCAATTTTCTACAACCCCTAGACGATACGGACACAAAATTCAAACTTGAACCACATCCTGGAATTGATTTAACCCGTTACACGGACATGGTGCACAATACCGAATTAGGCGGAATAAATGGTCCCGATCTTCTAGGCGCTGTTTACGCACCCCGTGGAAATATTCAAGTTCATAGTCCTTATCTCGAAGTATCAGCCTTTAATCCAAGATCGAAACAACCGAGCAACAGTCGAAAGTCCGATAAACGAAGGTAAGATTTTTTTTAGTTATTATAAATATGTTTATGTTAAATATTTATACAAATTTTAACAAATTTGTATTAAGCATCTAACTAAATGTATTTATAAACATTTTTTAATGATGAATTACAGTGAAAATACGGGACTATTAACGTCGGCGAAATTTCGACGTCGCACACTATCGAGAAATGGCGATTCCGAGGGTCGCTGGCAGCCGTGGAAGCGACAAATGCGACCATACAGTGCCGAAAAACTTGTTATTCCACTTCCAGTTCCACATCCAGCGCACATAGCCATTACAATTCATAATCGCGACTCCGAGGATCCGATTCCGCTTGATTCGGAAATTTGTCAAAATATTCTTCGTGCTATTGAGGAATCGCCGGGTGAAATGGCGATCGAAACTGTCACTCGTTTTCGCGGTGGTGGCGATTCGAGTTTTGATTCGGTTGCATCGCAATCGTCTGTGTCAATTGACACAGGATTGGATAAAGCTGACGAGACGCAAGAAAGTGGAAATGAGGAAAAGGAGAGCGAAACCTATCATTGGACCCTATCTAATTGGGGTGGCGGTATGACTAGACGGAGAAATAATTCTGGCTCTGTGAAGGTTGATCTTGCTTCACCTGAGGATGTTACACTTGATACTGATACCACTAGAGTTATGTTCAGCACATACGGAACTACTGTCTGAAGATTTTTTGTAATATACAAAACGATTAACTAAGTGTAGCATTTTGAAAAGGGCAATATAAGGCCTCCTTTTCCTTTCTACTTTCTGCGTTTCGTGGAGAATTCTCAAGACGAGAGAGACAGAGAGTCTTTTATCGGTCCGAATCGATATTTATCCGTTCGATTTACTTGAATTATTAACAAAGCCTTTTTGCTGCACTTGTTTTTCAACATTTTGTTTTTCGTAAGTAGAGAAAAAGACGCAACTAGTCTTTTTTTTATAGAATTTTATCACATTTCTTAACAGCTTTTTGAAAATTTACGAATATTTTTCAAATGATTTTTATTTAAGACTTTTTTTCTATTGATCATAGAGACTGACGCTGGTGAATGACTTTAAATTATTCGAAAGTTGAATTATTCTTAGTTTAATATTAGTTTTTTTCAATAAGATTAAGGAAAATTTTAATATAAAAAACTCGGAAAAAATAATCAAAATTTCTTCCATTAATTAACGAAACTTGTCTTGAAACTGAAATTTTAATACTCTGAAAAAGTGATATGTTTTTTGGATATCTTTTTTATTCTTCTGAACTGATGAATTTAATTTTTAGACGCGTTTGCACTTGAAAAAGAATAAAATAAATTTTCAAATCTATTTAATATTGATTTTTTTAGTTTCCACTTTTTAATTTTGCTTTTTAATCTCTTGATGTTTAATTTACTGACTTGTCAGATTTAATTAGAAATCGTTAAAATTTAATTATCATTCTTTTGACACTTAATTAACATAATCTTTGGAGATTTAATTAACGAACTATTGAGATTTAATTAGCAGTACTTTCAAATTTAATAAACAATCTTTTAAGATTTAATTAATGTAAATAATTGAAAAAAATTTTGAAAATTTCAATTTTCTTTCAAGTGATTGAACGTTTTCTCAGCATCCTATTTTTATCGAGAATAATGCCGTGGGAATAATGTATATAAATAGATACTTGAAAATTATTTAATTATTAATTAATTTATACGTGACAGTTTTACAATATTTCTGAATTACAAACTTCCATATTAATGTTTTATCAAGAGAGAACCGTTCTCGACTTGATCAAAACGGGCATGCATTAAAATTAATTAAAAATTCGTTTATTAATGAATTTTCCATACGAAATATTGTGAAAAGTAATTCGAATTATTTTTTATAAATTCATTAGTTTTCTTTTATTGATATCATTTCCAGTTAAAATTGTTTTTAAGTCATATTATTTATTTTATTAATTTTTTTTTCAAAGAGATATTGGTAAAAGCAATTTTTTATCGGTTAATTTGCATTTTATTTAAAAACGTCACTTTATTTAGCACATGTATGGTATAATCGTAAAAAAATATATGTAGTGTTGTGATAATATAATATATATATATGTATATTAGTTAAAAGTATGAAAAACAAACTGATTTCGTACGATTGTAAAATAAAAAAATTGATTGAGATAAATATCGAAGTCTGCGTCGGAATTACAGAAATAGTTTATTATATTAAAAAATTTTTCTTCACACCCGGCCGAAAGTACGTATCTCCCGCATCGATTTCGCAGCCGAAAGTCGAAGATTTGTGCATTGCTTGATCCACACACATGCCCTCTGTCACAGCGGGAGTAAAAGAATTTTCTGTAGTTACTACTGTCGGTAATTTTCGGTTTGTACACAGTTTAGTTTGGCTGATGCGCTAATAGGCGCTACTGTCGTGAATATATATAGATATACGCAACGTACTAATATTTGTTGTTTGTTATTAAATACGTAACCTCAAAATTGCTTCAAATTAAAAGTTAAGAAAAATGTTAAATACGAAAACAATGTGTTCCATGGCAATATTATTATTATTATTATTATTAATTAAATATTAATTTGTTATTTATATTTTTTTTCGATGTTATAAAAAACAAGAAAAAAAATAACAAGAAAACTTTATGTTGTATAACTTTATACTAAATTTCTTAATATTGTAAAAAACAAATAAAATTGTTAAAAAATTAAATATTAATTTGTTATTTATATATTTTTTCGATGCCTGCCCCCCCGACCAGCAGCACTCGCTTCGCTCGTGCTGCAAATGTCGGGGCAGGCATCGAAAATCACCGACAGAGTCTTTAATATAAGAAAGCTTTAAAAGTCTCCGATAGAGGCGTTGAAACGAGGAGCAAAAGTAAATCATGGCCGGCTGTCAAATGAAACGCGATAAGGATAGTTTTAATAAATATGAATTATTCAGCGTACTTTCGACCGGATGTAAAGAAAAATAGTATACATTACACGGGCAAAAAGTTCGAAATTCCTGCATCGCGATGTTGCCCTCGGCTTCGCCTCGGGCATCATTTCACGCGATGCAGGAATTTCGAACTTTCTGCCCTTATAATGTAATATACTATTTCTTCACACCCGGCCGAAAGTACGTATCTCCCGCATCGATTTCGCAGCCGAAAGTCGAAGATTTGTGCATTGCTTGAT
>JUFY01013956.1:1950-18982 GCA_001855655.1 Leptopilina clavipes
GGGGGGGGGGGGGAAGTAGAGGCAAGTTGTACTTTCTTTCGAACCCAGAGAGAGTGACAAATGAAACGAGAGAAGAAAAGGAGAAAATTCCCACAGGATTTTGTCGCGAAGGGGACAAAAGTAAGAGAGAGAGAGAGAGAGAGAGAGAGAGAGAGAGAGAGAGAGAGGGGGGGGGGTAAGAAAGTTGCTTTTTCTTCAATTCTCGAAAACTATTCCCGATATTTACTTTCTTCTTCTTCTTTTGTAATCATTATTGCATAAATTTTTTTCTTCTTCTTCTTCTTCTTTTTTTTATGATATCGCAATGCGGCACGAGTGGCGAATTCCCTTCTACCAAAGGGCCGTTAAGTAAATGTATCCCGAGGAGCGGTGACGTCGTAAATCTAGAAAAGTACACATTAAAATTCTTCTCTTGAAAATCCTCAATCCTCCGCGGGCTCAAAGCTCCTACCCGCAACGAAAATTCACATCCTCCCTCCCCCCTCCCTGGTTTTAAACTTCTCGTGGTGTGGCAAAAGGTTCTTTCGCGATTTCGCAACAGATCGACTGAAGAAAAGGGAAAACGTGAGAAAAGAAGCTGGGGGAGGGGGAAAATGGGGGGGGGGGAACTAGGATGAGTGCGCGTGGAAAAAATGAGGTACATTCCCGTGGAACATGAAAGAGAGAGAGAGAGAGAGAGAGAGAGAGAGAGAGATTCTTAAGAAGAGGTGAAATTCCAAAATTGATGGTTCACGCACGACCCAACATTCACCCCTCAAGAGACATACGTTATACACGACATTTCGCCACCCTTACAATCACTTACCCACCCCAACATATATATATATATATGATGGGCGGACCGCTTCGCGCTATATACCCTTTGCGAGTCAATTATTCGATTAGGATCTAATTCCTACCAAAGTGCCTTCTCTTTTTTTTTTTTCGGTGAAAAGATTAAGAAAGAAAATAATTTGTCTGATGTCGAGAGATTCGATGTATTTTGTTTTTGAGTGATGTGTTCTCTTCTCGATATGGAAATTCTATTTATGATTTTTATACAGTGAAAAAGAAAATTTATTTGATTCAAATAACGGGATTACTTGGCTATTATCAAATAAATATTTACTTGAATCGAATAAATTTTTACTTGAATCGAATAAATTTTTACTTGAATCGAATAAATTTTTACTTGAATCGAATAAATTTTTACTTGAATCGAATAAATTTTTACTTAAATCGAATACTTTCTAAATTTGAATTAGAATAAATTTTTACTTAAATCGAATACTTTCTAAATTTGAATTAGTAAAAATTTTAACTAATTTGAATTAGTGACTCACTTTTTGCTTTCGAATTAGTTAAATTTTACTAATAAATAGTAAAAAAAAAATTTTCTACTAATTTATTAGTAAATTTTAACTAATTCAAAAGAAAAAAGTGAGTCACTAATTCAAATTAGTTAAAATTTTTACTAATTCAGATTTGGAGAGTAAATTTTTACTTGAATCGAATAAATTTTTACTTGAATCGAATAAATTTTACTTAAATCGAATAAATTTTTACTTGAAATGAATAAATTTTTACTTGAATCGAATAAATTTTTACTCGAATCGAATAAATTTTTGATTAAATCAAATATCAATTGGGATTGAATGAATAATTTCTGCATTTGAATCAAATAATTTTTTCTTCAGTATAAATCAATCGAAAACGAAATTTATCATCATTAATAACAAATTCGAATTTTGGACTTTTCGTTCACTGACACTTTGGAATTTATCCTGATTTATATATTCAATTTTCAAAGAAGAAAAAAAGAGCAAGAATTTTCAGACTAATTTAATATTTTTCCAGGTGCATCAGTAGTACAAGGGAATTTTGGTCAGACATGGATAATACCATGAATGTGGTTTTAGCATCAAGTAAGTCAATTTTAGTCGAACGGAACTTTTAGGAAAGTCTAGATTTCGAAATCAGTGGTTAAAGTGCGTTATAGTCGGACGGAACTTTGTGGAATTATTATTTGAGAATCAGTAAATAAAACCCCGATTTAGTCAGACAAAACACTCTAAAACTACTTAATTCCTTAACAATATTTCTTTATAAATAGTGAAAAAAATTTATTTGATTCAAATAATGAATTACTTGTCTATTATCAAATAAATATTTACTTGTATCAAATAAATTTTATTTGACTCAATTAAATGGTATTTGACTCAATTAAATGGTATTTGACTCAAATACAGAAATTATTGATTCAAGTACAACTTCTTCGATTAAAATAAAAATTATTTGGTTCAAGTAAATATTTATTTGATAATCGAAAAATAATCGGTTGCTTTTTCAGCAACTGATTAATGTTTATTACTACACAGTAAAAAGAAAGTCTTATTTTAAGGCAGAAAAGATGTCTTATTTTAAGATGCAACATTTTTAAGACAGCCTTTGCTGAATTTACGCAATGATTTTACATACAATTTACATTATGGCTAGCAGTGCTGAATTTAAGACTCATCTTAAAATAAGATTTTATTTTTACTGTGATAGACAAGTAAATAATTCATTATTTGAATCAAATAAATTTTTTTTTCAGTGTACTATTTTGAAAAATAATATAAGTCTTCAATAAGTAGCAAAAGTCCGTGTTTTAGTCAGACAGTATTTTTTTCTAAGTAGAAGAAATCAATTTAAGTCAGACAGAACTTTTAAGACTGTCAGGATCGAAAATCAGTAGTAAAAATACATTACAGTCAGACGGAAAATTGCAGAATTATTATTATTTCAAAATCAGTAGAAGAACCCACCTTTAGTCAGACAAGATGCTCTGTAAGTACATTATTTTTGCAATATTTATTTTTTCAATATTTAACAATAGTAGAAAAATTTTCGGCAAATGGAACTATTGCGAAATGCTACAAGTGTTCAATAAGTAGTAAAGGTCCACTTTAGTCAGACAGGAAAGAGGAACGTCTGGATTCGAAATTAGTAGTTACTGTCCATTTCAGTCAGACGGAGCTTTGAAGAATTATTGTCGTTTGGAAATCAGTAGAAGCAACCGGCTTTAGTCAGACAAAATACTCTAAGACTTCTCCTTTATTTACCTAAACAACAATAATAAAAAACTTTTCGACAAACGGGACTTTTTCGAAATGCTACAAGTGTCAAGTAGTAAAAGTCAATTTTAGTCCGACATATATTGCTTTACGGACTTGTCTGTAATTTTTGGCCTGCAAAAGTGGTAAGAGTAAATTTTAGTCCGACAGAACGGAGAACTGGATTCGAAATCAGTAGTTAAAGTACATTATTGTCAGACCGAACTTTGCAGACTTGTTGCAATTTGGGAATTAGTGGAATAAACCATCAGCTTAAGTCGGACATTACATTGAAGAATGTTTGTAAAATTAAAATCAGTAGTTTAAGTGCATGTTTGTCAGACGAAAACATTACACCTGACAAATTTTTTTGCAAGAAATAATTAAAAAATAAATAGTAGATAAAGCTAGTTACAGCCAGACAGAATTTTATCATTTGGCAATCAGTAGTTCAAGTAACTATCAGACAGACAGATTTTTTCTAAATTACTAAGAGGTAAAAAACTCTTTTTTTAATTTTGTCATCAGTAGTAAACCTCACTTCAAGTCAGACAGAACTTTGAGAATTCTACACCTAACGTTGAAGTCAGTAGTCAGAGTAATTTTCAGTCAGACAGAATTTTTCTCACAAATACCACTAATTTAGTGAAAGGTACAAAAGTAGTAAAAGGTCGTTTCAGTCAGACAATCTTTCTAAAGTTCTATAACTATCATAAGTAGTGTAAATCAATTTAAGTCAGACCCAACTTTGAGGATTGTTTAATTATGGAAATCAGTAGTTAAACTGCATTATAGTCAGACAGAAACTATCTAAATGTTTATAATTCAAGAATAAGTAGTAAAATTCAGTGTTTAATCAGGCGAAACCTATATAAATGTCTATAATTTCGTCATCAGTAGTAAAAATCCATTTCAGTCATACATAATTTTCACGAATACCTATGTAACCATAAAATCAGTGAACTGAAGTAATTTTCAGTCGGGCAGAACTTTTCGAAATTCCTATAATTCTAGGATTCAATATATAATGATGGTAATCATTTTCAGTCTGACAATATAAAAAGCTCTCCAATTTTTGTCATCCATAAGTTTACACAAATCACTTATTAATTTTTATCCATTATAAAAATTTAACACTCGATACCCGTTTTCTTTTATATCAAAAAAAATTATTTTTATTCTCCACGATTGAAAATTACTCGCGAAGATAAATTTTTTTATCACTTAAAAAGTGAAAAAAAAGCAGGTAACTAATCATTGAATTTTCCGATCATTTGTTTTTCAAAAATATTACTTTTAGATTCAAAAAAAAAGCGAAAATTGATTGATTTAATTAACTGATTGTGAAATGTACGATAACGTCACTTGTTGACATTTAATTATTTAAATTTCTTTGTTAGTCGATGTTTCCGTTATAGAGTTGAAATTCAAACAAGTGAATTTTTCATTATTCAAATTTTATCAGTTATATTCGTATTACTCGGAATTGTACCTATAATATTACAAATAACTAATAAACAAAACCGAAAAGTAACTAACTTGAAAATTTTACTAATTAATGAATTAAGTAATTTTATTATTTAATTTTGATTAATTAATTTTATTATTTAATTTTGATTAATTAATTAAATTATTAAATTAATTAATTAGTAAAATTAATGAAAATTTTTATAATACACAAAAATATTTCAAACTTGAAGAATTTTCAAATTTGACTTTATATTTGCGAAATTTATCTTACTTGAAACTTTATTAATTGAAATTTTATTAGTTGAAAGTTTATATTAGTTTAAAACTTTATTAGTGGGAATAACCATCACTTTATTAGTTCTAATGACCATACTATTACTTTAAATGACCATCATAGTCATTAATCGAAACGGTCATTACATTAATCGAAACGATCATTTTATTAAATGAAATAATCATTCCAGAACCTAAATTCTCTCAACACTAAAGTGAATTTTATCTCTTCTAATAAAATTGTTACACCGTTTTAATAAAATTTCGACATATGCTTGGACCCACTGCATTTATATGTCAATTATATCATCAATAGTTTGAAAAATCTATAATATATATAAAAAAAAATCGTTTTGCCAATAGTTTGGAAAAACTTTACATGAAAATTGTTTATCAATAGTTTGGAAAAACAATTAATTCCGATTATCGACAGTTTGAAAAGACAATTTGTGACAATCAATTTAACAATCAATTTGACAATTAATTTGACAATCAATTTGACAATCAATTTGACAATGAATTTGAAAATTAATTTGAAAATTAATTTGAAAATTAATTTAATTGTCAATATAATTTGCAA
This sequence comes from Leptopilina clavipes, assembly GCA_001855655.1. NCBI lineage: Eukaryota > Metazoa > Arthropoda > Insecta > Hymenoptera > Figitidae > Leptopilina > Leptopilina clavipes. The sequence continues at coordinate 7,348 of JUFY01013956.1, forward strand.
GAAAGAAAATATAAACTTAATTATCAGTGACAGAGAATTCTTGTCGATTTTATAAAATAGTTTCGATAAAAATTTATTTATCAAGGATAAGAAAATCTATTTGATTATCAATTCCTTTGATGAGGCAAAGACAGACCGTGTAATACTGATGATGATGATGACGATGATTTTAATCAACAGTTGATCACTCTTTTTCGAATTTTATTATCAATAATTTAAATCTCTCTCGATTGTCAAACCGTTTGATAATCACTACCGTTTATAATAATTAAAAGTTGCTTCTTAGATCATTTTAATCATTAAGTTACATTTCGATTTTCTCAAATTTTCAATTTTTCTCTACAAATTTTTAAAATCAAAATTGCAAATTTCCGTGGTAAATTTTAACTAGTAATATATATTTTGAAAAAATACATATTATTTTCATTAAATGAAATGAAATGAAATTAAGTTAAATTAAATTATAATAAAAATCGTGAGAAGAAAAACAATTTTCAAAATAAAATAACTTTAGTGAACTAAAAAACATTTCATACCTAATTTTCCGATCGCAAATCTTTTCAGTTAATCACATTTCTTTGCGAATTACTACGAAACGAATGGAATTTTTTCCACCAGTTATCAAAAAAAAAAAATAATTTTCCACCGGTTTTCACGACCCGTCACACTTATTTCCTCTTTCTTCAAGTATATATCATATCTGTACTTGACAGATTTATCCCCATATCTGAATTGAGATCAATCTCCACAAAAAAGAAGATGATAATACGTCACAATTTCTTTTTTCCAAAGAAAATATAATCACTCAATTAAAACACTTTTTGTCACTTGCCTTTGATAATAATTTTAGCCTATTAGCCAAAAAGTAAAATTCCCAAAAAAAACAAAATAAGGGGGATAAAAATTCACTCACCGGTCAGAAGTGATTCAAAACGTTCCCTGGATGATCCAATCGCGAGGAACGTGTATAATACTCGCGAGGCAGTTGTCATGGCTGTAGTAGCTATCAAGGTCCCGGACTTCCACAAAATTGACTCCGAAAAGAAAAGAGAGACTATTTCCAAACCGGACCAAAAAAAAACAAAAACAAGAAGCAAAAATTAATTTTTTTTTGTAGAAAAATAATAATTCCGTTGGGAAAATACAATTTTTTTTTTGTTTTTTAGAGAAGGGAGTGTGGGAATAATACTCGTGGGGGGTTTTTTTAAATTATATTATCCGTGTTATAAGAACTTACTACTGAGTTAAGGTCGTATCGCACGGGATATGTTATTTAGAGGGGTTGTTTCCGATGCACACTGATACCAGGAGATTCGTGTATCCGTAGAGAGAGCCAGCATCCAGGAATCCCCACTCTAGACCCTGGGTTTTGAAACGTCTCGCGTCTCATTTCCGCGATGCGTGTTTCTCACTTGCGCCCATTCTCCGAAAGCATGAAGGGTGGTGGTGGTGGTTACGAACCAGTGCGCAAAATCAAAAGGTATCCTCCACCATCCTCCTTCTCCTCCTTCTCTTCCCTTTTGGCTCCTACATATATCCACGAGCCGTGGCCATAGTCATGGTCGTAGCACCCATGGATATTATTCCGGTGCTTCGGTCAGGTTAGGTGCAGGGTATCCTTGTTTTATGCGCTCCGCGGGCCTCACACCCGTTTATCAATAACTAGAGAGAACGTTGCGAGTGTTGGAGATATGGGGGTTTGGCAGGGTCCTTCAATACGTGCACACATATATATAGACGAGGTTCGCTTCAAATGCTCTCCTATGTGCCATTGCTGCTGGTACTGGTTCATATATCTGTCTATCTATCTCTATAGGTAGACATCCGTACTAACAAGAATGCGTATCACTGCTGAAAGCCCCTGTCGCATTTATGGTCACACAGTCATCGATGCCAAAACCGCCAATTTTAATCCGTTACACCCAATGTGACTCGGTTCAGAATTAAATCCACTCAAAGACAAAGGGCTCCAAAATCTCTTTCCATTTTTACGCACTTTTCTCCTTTCATTTCCATAATCTGAAAAAAATAAACACCAGTTAGAATTTTTCTTCGACGAAAAATTACAGTTCTAAAAATTGTACGATTTCTAAAATCATACAATTAGCAATTAACAATTAATAATTAACAATTTTTCATTATTCTATAAAACTGAAGGAAAATAGAGAATTTGAATACGAAGACAAACTTTTATTCAGAATTTCCACAATACGAAATATTTTCAAAATATTATGGAAATAATATTGCAAAATATGGACGGGGAGAGGGAAATAAGATTAAGTGGTAAATTTACTTAAAGTGTAATTATTTTAGTTTAAAGCCCATTAGCACAAGACTGGTCCTCATGTAGAAAATTTATATACTAATCTCCAAAACATGTTGTACAAAGTCCTTTAGGGGTAATCCTTTAGAAACCTATAAAGCCTAACAAAACCTCTTCTGCTTGAATTATTAGAGGTAATATTAATCAGATAATTGGAGATCGGATATTACTGATTATCTTCAAAATATGTTTCTAAATTTCACCCTCTAGAGAAGGGTAAACAATGCACAGACAAAAACTGGTTGGTTATCAAATTATATATTGAACGAACACATCTGCATATTGGAAAAAATTTTTCCGTGGAAAAGAAATCTTCAAAAACCCTCAAATGTAAAAGCGGCAAAAAAAGTATTCGCACCATTAGCAGTCTAGAGTTCAAATCAAAAGATAATTTGCAAAACATTTTGGTATGCCGATCCATTTTCTCTTCCTATGGATGAATGCCACTATATATACACAACACCCCGCAAGAATTGGTAGCGTAAAAATAAAACATTCAATCTACGTTCCGAGGTTTCGACTATTTTAAGTTTCGAACGAGGGTCGTGAATTCAATTTAACTTCTAGACAATAAAATATTAACGATTTGGACTTTGAATTATTTACCGAGGAAAATCAATCGCTCCTGGGGAAAGAAGTCTTTTTTTTTGGGTTTTAAACAATTGTATAGAGGTACGTTACAATACCTCCTTTTGTTTTTTCTCACTAAACATTGTATTCAACTATAATCCATTTTATACACATTGCATAGGGATCGAAAATTCAATTTAATGTGTAATTTTCATTGTCTAATATTTCTTTTCATTTAAATAATGCTAATAATAATAATATAATAATAATAATAATAATAATACCTAATAATAATAATTTCTATCCATTATTATGACGAAAATGGAAAATTATATAGTATTGAAAAATCTCTTTGAACATTGTATTTGTTTAAGTTACATAATGACCTTTGATTTTCATAAATTGAATATAAAATTATAAACAAATAATATTAAAAAACTGCTATTTAATTTGTTTGAAAAGAAAATTTCCTCTTATTTACTTTTTTGTTTTTTTTTTGTTTTTTTAATTAAAATTTAAAACAGAAATTCAAAATTACTGTTAACAGAACAAACATGAAAGGAAAATCTTTTTTTTTATGAATATAGCAAATTGCAAAAAAGAATTTAAAAGCAAATTTTGTAAGCAATATTGGAGTTATTGACTTGTTTATTCAATCGAGAATTGGACTTTGTTATGTAAAAAAAATATCTACACGTATCAAATAAATAGAAAAAATTAAATAAATCCGAATTTGTATGTATGAGTGTAAAAAAAATTTATAAAATATAAAAACGAAACTGAAAAATTGAAAATGAAATAAAAAGAAAAAATTGAGTAAAAGAATAATAAATAAAATATAAAACCAAAAAAAAATACAGTAAATTATAAAAATTTGACTAGGACAGTTTACTTTTTCTACTTCCTACTCTAAAAATAAATTAATCAACAATTAAAATTCGAAAACAAAAAATAAAAACTTGAAATAAATATTAGAAAAGTAGTAAAATAGAAAAAAAAATTCTACTTTTCTGAATTCGGGTAAAATATTTCTCAAAAATTTCCGTGTCAAATTGTTCCTGATCGAATTATTTCTCTCCCCCTTCAACCCGGTAAAATTCTCTCTATTTTATATCCCAAAATACGTCGTCACTTTTTTAGAGACAAAATAGAAACATAATTTTCCCAATATAAGAAAAATGTTTCATCGTGTGTGATAAATTTTTTTTCTCTAAAATTAATTTAAAACTTAATTTCAAAACAAGAAAGAATTATCATGATTTAATGTTTTATTAAATGAGAAAAAAAAGAAGAAAATTACGTTGAGTTTATTAAAAAGGAAAAAAATTTTTTTTTTGCAATCGTAAGTGATTTTTTCACATATTCTGAATTCTTCACTAGAAATTGAATCAACGTGGTGGAAAAAGAGGTGCGACGATGTGCACTCTCTCCATTTTTGCCGCTTCGTTACTGTTTATTTCTGCTTCTGAGTCCTGGAGGGTAAAAGTAGTATAAGTTCCTTTAAAGTCAGACGCGAAACATGAAATTCCAACCAAGGATGTCGCACATATATTCTCACACATTAAGAGAGAAAAATATATATATATATACGTGTATATTAAAATCATGAGCTTAGAAACCGAGTTTTTTTCCAATTTAATTTTAACCTCTCTTATCCTTGCATAGAAAAAAAAGAAATCAAATTTATATTATAAAATATATAAATTTGATTTCTTTTTTTTTCTTTTTTTTAATATTTTAATATAATTCGAACAATAGAAGATTATTATATTAATATTTATTAATTTTTCCATATAAAACTTCGTATTATTTGAAATTTGATTCCTCTGATTTCTGCTGGGGATAAATAAACGTATTGTCGGAAGCTCATTATTTTATAAAGTAAATATTTGTAAGAGCCAAATAAATAATTGATTTCCTACTATAAAATACTATCGGAAATTCGATATTGATTTTCATATTAAAATATTAATGCTACATGTTCGTAATAATACTAAACGTGATATGCAAGTGCGAATATTGAATTTTATGAACCTAACATTAAATTCAGTATTGCAAACATTATACAATTTTATTCAGAGAATTATATATGGAGAATAATGCATTATTGTACTAAATATAATTCACGATCCCTATAATAAAAAAATTTTATATTATTTTTTAAAATTAATTAAATTTTAAATATCAATTTTCCTCTCAAAAATGAATTTACGATTCTAATTTGTAATTTTCAAAAAAAAAAATTATTTACAATTTTTCACTATCAAGTGAAAATTAATTTTAAAAAATTTAAATTCAATTTGAAAATGAAATTCAATTTTTAAAAAAAATTAATTTCAATTAATTTCAATTTTCCTTTAATTAAAAAAAAATAAACTGATATATTATCCTTTCTTATTAAACCAAATATTTAAATTGAAAAATTCTCTTTCAAATGCCATTCAGATAAGCAGTGGGTTACTTTTTTTAAAATTCCCTGATATTTTCTTTTCGCAAGTGGCTACTTGTACCTTTCCCCCCCAAAAACCCTGAAAGTCCCAAGCGGTTTTATATATCCCTTCTGTTCATTGAAAGCAAAAGGCTTTTAATTGATTGTCTGTCCAAAACCATCTGCAGCCCTCGCGAAATGCAAACACTACTTAATTATACTGTGCACTGTGCCTATATTTAATCAGGGCTTCTTGGACAAATTCAATTTGCAAAATTATGTTGAATTACTTTCAATTATTGGTCCACATGAATAAACAATTTTATGAAATTAGTCTGACTTTGTCGATCACAGCCCGATATATGTAAAATCAATTTTCACATTATTGTTTAGAGGAAAAAAAAAACAATATTACCTATTTGAAATTCAGATTACATTTTTTTTTTTAATGAACAAAGCAGAAAAAATGTATGAGGGAAAAAAAACATTATCAGAGTAAAATTAATCATTCGTGTTGAAAAGCAAACCTCTCGGAAAAATTACAAATTTTTCGACACATTTATTTCTATTTTGTCTTTTTTTTTTTAGAGGGCAAACAAAAAATTCTCTCGCTTATAAACTTTTTTTTTTCGCAAAAGATAAACCAAATTTTTACGTGACTTCCTTTTTTTGCATGCATTCAAAATGATTTTCTATGGAATATTTTTCCCTGTGGTTTAGCAACTGTTTTTAATAAAAAAAAATCAGCATATAGATATTTTTTGCTTTAGAATATGAAATAATAAATTAATAATATTACTTTCTAAAAAGTAATATAATAAAAATAACTTTTCGTTAATAAAAATAATTAGAGTATTAAAACTTTAATTAAAATTACAATTCTAAATTTCTAAGGGAATGATGGAAATAAAGTGAAATATAAAAAAAAAGTTTTAAAAAGTATTGAAAACAATTCTAATTTGTCAAATTATGAATTTGTATAAATAAATAACGAGAAAAATTGCTCTTCAAAATACATATATATATAAAAAGAAAAGTGAATAGAAAAAATTTTGTTTAAGCATTTCAAGTGCTGTTCGGGGATTTATAACACGTCATAACGATTGAAAGAGGATGGCATTTAAATGATCTGTATGAATGAAAATTTTATGAGAATTTTTTTTTTCATTCCTCTTGATGAATAAATTGTACCAAAAAAAAAAAAATTTGGGAAAAAAATTACTGTTTCGATTTGACTTTTTAGCATTTTTAATTTTTAATTTTTTATATTTAGATTATTTTAGATTATTATAATTATTAATAATTAATTATAATTATTATGTATTAATTATAATTATTATTTATTAATTATGCATTATTAATTTTAGATTCTTAATGAAATTCATTTTAAATTATTAATTAGAAATTGTTATTTAGTGATCAGTAAATATTGTATTCGCTTCAGGGTAGAAACGAAAATTATTTCATTGAATTTGAAAAGTAAATTTAGTATCGAACTAACATTTAGTGATTATTATAAAATTATAAATCAGTAATTAACTACGAATACAATGATGTCATTATTAATAATATTAATTATAATTAATATTTATTATTCTGCAACATTATAATACTTTTTATTATTTAAATTATTTCCTATTATGTTTATTTAAATTTTCTCTCGCGACATTTTGTTTTATTAGAGAAATTATTTTCGTAAATTTCTTTTTCATTTTTATTATTTAGCGAAATAACTTCGATTATTCAAAATTATTTCTATTTAATTTTAATTTTTCCTTTTTTTATTATAAAATTAAAAATATTTTCGTATTTTGCAATTTTTTGTTTTTTTATTTCGTAATTTTCGTTATTCCCATTTATTTTCCCCTTTCTATTTAAATTCATCTACTTTTACATTTTTTTCAAGTTAATTTTTTATATTTAATTAATAATTTTTTCTATCGGGTTATTAATTTTTTTATTTTATAATATCCTTTTGATATCAGTGGGTATTAATTGTAACTAATAAATTTTAGAAATCTCTATATAATGATGTAATAAAAATTCATCAATATTTGAATAGAAAAAAAGAGGGAGAAATAAAAATATATAATATTAAAAAAGCGCTCTTTGAGCGTTAATTAAAAGTGACTTTGATCATTAAAAAATTATATCTTCAATCGATACGAGAAAAGTTAATATATTCCGATAAATAACTGTGCGGGGTTCAACTTGTGGAGTTTCTCTCTCAACGTTCACGAGTGTTTTTAGTGAGATAAAATATATAATTCCACAGAAAAGAGAGTATACCTTCCGGTAAGTATAACAAATATAAGAGGTTTAAGTGAATCTAATTGAGTTATACGATATTGCCGCACACACAGCATACGTATACTGTAAAACGTCAAGCTTGGAGAAAATTATATAGAATGCCATTAAGGCACCGTCAGTTTGCTCTGCTCTTTGGATGTGTATAAGAACCAAAACTACCATGTACTTATATAATGGACCCCAGTGCAATGTGCAATTCTCGATTTCCACCAAGGTTCATCCCAAAACAATAAAGAGCAATTAAGACTAATTCAATTATTTTCCTCTCTAAACAAACAAAAAACAGAATTAAAATTATTCAACTTTTGTTTAACAGGGGGAAAATTTCGGGGAAAATTTTCCAATATTCCAGAAAGAAATTCAAGTACTCTGAGAGACAAAATTGAAGGAGGGAAAAAAATGCAAATAGAAGATAGAAACAAGAAGTCTGAGTGCGAAAATTGGAAAATTAAATGACCAATGTGATCGAAAGTTTGAGAATCTAAATTCGATGCTTTCCACAAATACATTCGAAGAGAAATACCTTCTTGGAATGGGTTTGAAAACGAAGCCACAGATGTGGACGCAATGGGGATGAGAGGGAAAGGACATTTTGAGATTAAGTTCAAACGAATCTTTGCTATAAGATATCGGTTCGATGACTTGGCTATAGCGGTTCGAAGACCCAACGAACCGAGGGGGACCTCGTTTCTGAGCTTTCAGACTCCGCAAAGGATGCACAAGCTCGACTTTTACCAAGTAAGCAAAGGCTCCTCCCTCCCCTCATACTCAACAAGACATCATTCAGCTCACGGCGCAGAGGCCAAGCTGCAAAACCTTCCAAGATACTCGAAAAGTTCTTTTTACCCGGAGAGTTACAGAAACCGTCTTCTCTTGCCCCGCGGGCTTCGAAATGGATTTTCCAAGGAGCCGGGGCAGAGGAAAAGTTACTGCTTGCTCGTGTGGTGGCCTCTCTCTCGCTCCCTTTTTTAAAAAGCGGACACCTGTCAGAGCTGCCGGATTAGGGACAACCGAGAAAACGAAATGGAAGAAACACGTAAAGGAATCTTAAGAGTTGAAAATTTTTTTCCTACCTTGTCGAGAATGATGGGACCAACCTCCGCATGCTACACTTGACAAGTAACGAATCGCATAATTCCTCGAAAATTCCATCTTCCTTTTGTATATAAGGAATTTACTTCAGAAAACAATTTTTTTTTCTTCTCATCCAGGCGAAGAAAAAAGGTATGATATAATACAAAAGTCCATTAGAATTGTATGTCCCTCGTTCTCCTTTTTTTCGGTTTCTTTTTTTTTCCATTTCCCCAGTGGAATTTCATCATTTCTCCTGAAAACATTGAATCAGAAAATTATTATTTTGCCAAATATCAATCAAATTTTCTATATTTATTTCCAATTCGCAAAACTATTATATACTGAAAATATTTTCTTCGCAACAAAATAAAACTCAATTGTTCCATATGTTTATTAAAAAAAAAACTAAATTACTTTCAAAAAGTACAAAAAGCAAATACAAATAAATGGAAAAGGATAAATAATACATAAAATATAATTTTACTAGAACAAATAATATTGCGAGAGAAATTGTTTCAGTAAAGTTATTTTAAGTCTGAAAAGCTGCAAATAGGAGAAAAATTGTTCACTCATCACTCTAAAGAAGACTATAAAAAGTAATTTTAGATGAAAAATAATATCGATTGACCCTTTTCTATACTGCAAGGAGAATATTATCTCCTTCCTTTCAAAAATCGATGAACTGAAAATTAATCGTGCATTCTATTAATCGATTGACCGACTTCTTTTTCCTTTTTTTTTAAACTAAAAATGGTTTGCCAACCACAGATAAATATTAACTCACTAGAGATGCGACGCACTATATATATATATATTTGAATTAACAGATAAAACGGGAATGATATTGCAAACTTAATATAAAATTCATTTTTCGATATTTTCGTTTAGACGTTTTCTGAATTTATATATTCTGGTACATATAACTAGTTCATATCGCAGAGAGATTAAATGCTGACCTGAAAATGTAAAAGCAAGTCAATCATTTTTTTTCTTCTTCTAATTGGATTGTTTAAATGCATAATAATAAATAAATTATCATTTTTTATTTCACTTTTCAAACAAAATCGAATTCTTTTACTGAAATAAAAAATGGATTTTCAATATTTCTTTAATTATCGGGAAATTAAAATGGACTTTGAAGAGGATTATTGAATATTTCCTTTGACAATTTCAACGAATCTCTATAGTTTTGACTATTATTTTTTTATCTCTATTTGTTATTTTTGACTCTCTATTTACTATTTTGACTCTCTAGTTACTGACTCTCTATTTTTAATTTTTGACTCTCTATTTACTATTTACTAAAATTGACTTAATCCGCAATTTGTAAACAATAAATTACAATTTCAACAATTGCAATAACAAGGAGAATGACGCTTGTAATAAACGTGTCGAGAATATTGCTCACACACAAATAACTTGACAAAGTTAATTGAGATGGGACAAAATTTCGCAAAGTTTTGAGAGTACAGTTTGTATATCCAAATCGGGAAATAACACTGTATCATATCTGGAAATTATACATGAAATTGCTCGACATTTTAATGTCTGTTGCTATATAGAAAAACATTTGAAAACACTTCGTGAAGAATTCGCCGAAAACTTTTTTTTGTTTTTAATAATATATTAAAACTTGAAACCGCAAGGCAAGTAAAAGTAAATTAAAGTATGAAGATTTCTTAAAAATGTCAAAAGTTGGACAAGCTTTCAAAACTGGAAACAAACTTTTCAAAAAAAAAAAAAATATATACTTCAAAATTCGCACAGAAAATTGTGAAAATGAAAATAAATGATTCCCTTTTTTCATCTAAATAAACAAAAGTCACTTTTTAACAATTTCGTATTTTTCTCACATTTAAATAATTTTTTTTAATTATAAAATTTTTTTTATTATTTTCAAATTGAAAAAAAATTGTGTCAGCTTAACAGCATTTATAGAAACGTGATTAAAGTGATTTTCAATTTCAACCAGGGAAAAATTGAAACTCACGAATTTTAAATATATGTAAATATCAATAATTATGATGATTATATTCATGAAAATCATCCCAAGACCAACGTCTCAATCAATAGTCTCGAATTTCACACAATAGAGGCAGAGAATACCGTATAATCGAACCCTTTATCAAAATAGAACCCTCCTAATTAGAAAAAGTAAATTCGAAAAAATTTTTTACATATTTTCCATTTGAAACAATATTTTAATTGAAAATATTTTTTTCTTAATTTAATTTCCTGTTACCGTCAACGAATTTGATTCTCTAAAGTCTAAAGGGAATCAAAATTAGAGAAATTAAAGAAATTTTTCCATCCCTTTGGAACCATCTGCGAATTTATACATCATGTAATTGAAAAAAAAAAAGAAGAGGGAAAGAAATGACAATTTTCTCACTACATTTCCTCTATTCATTCTCGTCCAAGTTTCACTGAATCTCTCCAGATTTAATATCCCCCCAAACATTAAATTCGATAATTCAAATTGCCTTCGCATTTCCTGAATAAAGGAGGAGAAAGAGAGAGAGAGGGAGATGGTGAGAGTGAGTGAGAATGAGCCCGAATCGGAATCGACAAAGCCCTTTATCTAAATATAGCCGCACCCTTGATCAGTAGTTGACTAATCAGTTACCAAATGCGTATTGTTACATCGCGGAGTCACAAGGAGTACCCCAAATTAGCAATCCATAGGCTTGATGTGCGTTTCGATTTGCTTCCATATACGTATGTTGTGGTCAAGCTATAATAGTAAACAGGAGATAGGAGGGGGTGGTGGTTGAGAGCATGTATGTCGACACGGTACATGGTGGCGGAGGGAAAGGACAACGATGAGGGATATATAGGAAAGGGTATGAGGAGAGAAGGGGATATGAAAGGGTAGGATGGTCCAGAGCCAAATCATCATTTCCTCGGCACGACCATAAATTAAATGGGTG